>JAWMAR010005598.1:0-26207 GCA_036785375.1 Leucoraja ocellata
CACCCCCTGACCACCCACCAGTCCTCCACCATCCACCACACATCGCCTCGTTCCCAGTCCACCCACCTGCCTTCCTCCAGCCCCAACCCACCCCCTGACCATTCACACCCCCCCCCCCCGACCTCCCCCTCTCCGACACCCAATGGTCTGTCCTCAACAGAGGCCTTACCTTTATCCCTCTCCGTCCCCACCTCAATGAATTCCGCGCCCACCACGATTTGGAGCTCTTCTACCGTCCCCTCCGACTCACAGCTTTCTTCCATGGGAAGGAGTCCTCGCCCCCCACTGATGACCCCCTTTCCTGTCTCCAACGCACCCCCTCCTCGTGGAACCCCCCTCGTGGCCATCTTCAGGCTTTAGAACTTTTCATCCAAAACTGCCGTAGCGACATCAACCACCTCAATCTCTCCACTCCCCTGTCTCACTCCAATCTCTCACCACATGAACGTTCAGCCATCGACTCACTCCGCAACAACCCAGATTTGGTTATCAAACCCGCTGACAAGGGAGGTGCCGTGGTAGTCTGGCACGCCGATCTCTACAAAGCTGAGGCCACGCGCCAACTCTCGGACACCTCCTCCTACTTACCCCTGGGCCATGACTTTTATGTGATTGGGTGTTTTGTTGCTTTTCCCACAGTATGTCTGTATGGTAACCCAAATTTCACTGCCTACTGAAATGTCCTCATTATTCAGGGAACGGGGGTTCCCCTCCTCCACCATA
Organism: Leucoraja ocellata; assembly: GCA_036785375.1. NCBI lineage: Eukaryota > Metazoa > Chordata > Chondrichthyes > Rajiformes > Rajidae > Leucoraja > Leucoraja ocellata. The sequence continues at coordinate 724 of JAWMAR010005598.1, forward strand.
AATGAGGCTCGCACCAGGGTCTCTTCCATACCCCGCAACACTGCTCTCTCTCCCCATCCCCCCACTCGCAACAAGGGCCGAGCCCCCCTAGTCCTCACCTTTCACCCCACCAGCCGTCACATACAAAAAGTAATCCGTCAGTTTCGCCACCTCCAACGTGACACCAGCACTCGCCACATCTTCACATCTCCCCCCAGATCTGCCTTCCGCAAAGACCGCTCCCTCCATAAATCCCTTGTCAATTCTTCCCTTCCCTCTCGTACCACCCCCTCCCCGGGCACTTTCCCTTGCAACCGCAAGAGATGCAACACTTGTCCCTTTACCTCCCCCCTCGACTCCGTTCAAGGACCCAAGCAATCATTCCAGGTGCGACAGAGGTTTACCTGCATCTCTTCCAACCTCATCTATTGCGTCCGCTGCTCTAGATGTCAGCAGATCTATATCGGTGAGACCAAGCGGAGGTGGGCGATCGTTTCGCCGAACACCTCCGCTCGGTCCGCAACAACCAAGCTGACCTCCCGGTGGCTCAGCACTTCAACTCCCCCTCCCACACCGTCTCCGACCTCTCTGTCCTGGGTCTCCTCCATGGCCACAGCGAGCAGCACTGGAAATTGGAGGAACAGCACCTCATATTCCGTTTGGGGAGACTGCATCCTGGGGGCATGAACATCGAATTCTCCCAATTTTGTTAGTCCTTGCTGTCTCCTCCCCTTCCCCGGTCCCCCTGCTGTCTCCTCCCATCCCCCAGCCTTCGGGCTCCTCCTCCTTTTTCCTTTCTTGTCCCCGCCCACCCCCGCCCCGTCTGAAGAAGGGTTTCGGCCCGAAACGTTGCCTATTTCCTTCGCTCCATAGATGCTGCTGCACCCAGCTTTTTTGTGTACCTTCGATTCTCCAGCATCTGCAGTTCCTTCCTAAACACTACATATATACACACGCACATATTCTCGCACACACATATTCACACACACACACACACACACACATATTTACTCACACATATACACACACACACGCACATACTCACACACACACATATTCACTCGCACACATATTCAGACACACACATGTACACACACACATATTCACACACACATACGCACACATATTCACACACACACACAGTCACACGCACAGTCACACACACACACACACACACACACACACACACACACACACACACACACACACACATAGGGAGGTTTCACGGCAGTCGGGTCACGACCCATGACCCGTACTGTTGCTACGCTACACCAAATTGATTACACGCGATGTGCTGTAGGTAGACACTTACCATTGTTTCCAACTCCATCTTCCAGGGAGATGCTAACCGCGTTCGTGGTCTTTGTATTGTACACTGACAATAACAATTAAAGTTGAATCTGAATCTGAACGTAACGGGCCCGTTAAAACCCGCCGAAAATGCACACATACACACACACATATATATATTGACACACACACATATATATATTGACACACACACACACACATTCACGCACACACACACACACATATATATATATATATATATATATATATATATATATATTCACACACGCATATATATATATTCACACACGCATATATATATATTCACACAAGCACATATATATATTCATACACATATATATTCACACACACACATATATATATTCCCAGACACACACACACATATATATATATATATTCACACACATATAGTCACACACACATATATATTCACACACACATATATATATATATATATTCACACACACCTATATATATTCACACACTCACACATATATGTATTCTCACACACACACATTCACACGCACACAAACAAATTCACACAACACCAAAATACACTGTGTAAAACTAATATTCAAATCCTGCTATAGTCTTTTGCTGAAACAAAATGCTGCTTTTAAATAACGTCCAACAAACACAGACTTACCATAGAGAAAGCAGCCGAATATTTGAACGAATCTTCAAATCCTGCTGTAGTCTGTGGCTGAAACACAATGCTGTAACAAACAAGCACACACTTACCATAGACAAAGCAGTAGTAGAGCCTGCTGCAGTCTGTGGCTGAAACACAATGCTGTAACAAACAAACACACACTTACCATGGACAAAGTAGCAGTAGAACTAGAGGTTACTAGGGAAATTGACGAGGGTAAAGCAGTGGATGTTGTCTATATGGACTTTAGTAAGGCCTTTGACAAGGTTCCTCGTGGAAGGTTGGTTAAGAAGGTTCAGCTGTTGGGTATAAATGCAGGAATAGCAAGATGGATTCAACAGTGGCTGAATGGGAGAAGCCAGAGGGTAATGGTGGATGGCTGTTTATCGGGTTGGGGGCAGGTGACTAGTGGGGTGCCTCAGGGATCTATGTTGGGTCCTTTGTTGTTTGTCATGTACATCGATGATCTGGATGAAGGTGTGGTAAATTGGATTAGTAAGTATGCAGATGATACCAAGATAGGGGGTGTTGTGGATAATGAAGAGGATTTCCAAAGTCTACAGAGTGACTTAGGCCATTTGGAAAAATGGGCTGAAAGATTGCAGATGGAGTTAAATGCTGATAAATGTGAGGTGCTATACCTTGGCAGGACAAATCAAAATAGGACGTACATGGTAAATGGTAGGGAATTGAAGAATACAGTTGAACAGAGGGATCTGGGTATAACCGTGCATAGTTCCTTGAAGGTGGAATCTCATATAGATAGGGTGGTAAAGAAAGCTTTTGGTATGCTAGCCTTTATAAATCAGAGCATTGAGTATAGAAGCTGGGATGTAATGTTATAATTGTACAAGGCATTGGTGAAACCAAATCTGGAGTATGGTGTACAATTTTGGTCGCCCAATTATAGGAAGGATGTCAACAAAATAGAGAGAGTACATAGGAGATTAACTAGAATGCTGCCTGGGTTGCAACAACTAAGTTACAGAGATAGGTTGAATAAGTTAGGTCTTTATTCTCTGGAGCGCAGAAGGTTAAGGGGGAACTTGATAGAGGTCTTTAAAATGATGAGAGGGATAGGCAGAGTTGATGTGGACAAGCTTTTCCCTTTGAGAATAGGGAAGATTCAAACAAGAGGACATGACTTCAGAATTAAGGGACAGAAGTTTAGGGGTTATATGAGGGCGAACTTCTTTACTCAGAGAGTGGTAGCGGTGTGTAATGAGCTTCCAGTGGAAGTGGTGGAGGCAGGTTCATTGGTATCATTTTAAAATAAATTGGATAGCATATGGATGAGAGGGGAATGGAGGGTTATGGTATGAGTGCAGGCAGGTGGGACTAAGGGGAAAAACATTTGTTCGGCACGGACTTGTAGGGCCGAGATGGCCTGTTTCCGTGCTGTAATTGTTGTATGGTTATATGGGTATAGAACCTGCTGCAGTCTGTGGCTGAAACACAATGCTGTGGTCTGTGGCTCAAACCCAATGCTGTAGTCTGTGGCTGAAACACAATGCTGTAACAAACAAACGCTTACCAGTTCTGTGGAATTGTTCAACAGCTCGTGCAACTCCGTGGCTTCCGCAGGCAGCGCCATCTTGCCTCCGACCGGAAATGGCATAATCGCCGCCATCTTGCCTCCGACCGGAAATGACTTCATCGCCACCATCTCACCGATTACTGGAAATGACGTCATCGACGTCATCTTGCAACCGCCAAAATCACAAAATGAGCGTCAATTTTAAATTGAAACACAGTTCTGGTCAAATAAAACACTTTATTCGTGCTTTATCCGCCTGAAAACGGTTGCAACAAATCCATTTAATTTTCTATTAACATTTCAAAGACAATACAGACATCAAGCTTTAGTCACCTGAAATCGGTTGCGTCCATTTTAAAACACAAGAGAAACAAATTTGCAAACGCTTTCTATCAAATGCATTTTATTTTCAAAACACATTCATTTCAAGGACAATATGGACAAAATTTCAAACTCTTTCCAACAAAATGCCAAGAAACTTCAGACCATGGTGAATGGTGAACAACATACATATCAATTGGCTGAAAAAGCACATGGAGGGCACTCACCTTGGCGTGCAGCTGCAGCTCAGAGAGCCGTGACCCTTTCACTTCGTGGTCCGGCAGAAAGTGATTGAAGCAGGACACTTCCGGGTTATATAGCCCCCCTGCTGCCAGCGGGTGCAGTGGAGAGAATGGGGAATTTTGTAAAAACATGAATATCTCTGTCATATTTCATCGACGGGAAAAATCCTCGGCACACATGCGGGGGCTCTGAGCGAGGTGGCCAAAAATGATGGCCGGCGTTCTCTCGGAAATCGCAGCACAGATCGCCAAACGCGGTCAAGAACAGAGTTTTAGTAATATAAATAACGATTTTTAATAATTGTATCGAATTAGCGATTCGCATACGGCCGTGCCTTGGTTGCCAATTCTTATAAAAAGTTATGTATTTTTATTTTGTTTTGCACTATATTTAACAGTCGCTTCAAACGTTTTCACATTCTCCGCAACATTAAATATTTGTATTATTCACACACGTCGCTTCATATATTATTGTTTTCAGGGCTATATTAGAAGATATACGTCACAACCACTTGGTGTAACGAACAACCAATTACCATGAGGTGCCGCATTAAAGGCACAAACATCGTGTTTTTATTGCTCCTGAAAGATGTTTCATGTGTTGTCGATAGTATGTTGTGAAACATCCGTGTACAGGTTGCTAATTTAGCAGTGATGTGCGGCATGAAACAAACAGCGTAATTAATGGGACAGTGACTGTCTAATGCCAATCTTGGCGCTTGTTAATTCCACCCTCGAGAATTTTCTGAAGTATAAGTAACAGTTATATTTGAAATCACAATATTTGTGTGCCCGTCGAACTGACGAGAAAACTACCTTCGCACGCAATATGAGACAGTCGGTTATCCTGCAGACGGAGAGTATTTGCTATCCTATTCTTGCAATCATTGGAGTTCCTGGTAAGTGAGCCAGATAATGGTTTTATCGAAGTGTCTGGACCCCGAATGTCACCCATTCCTTCTCTCCAGAGATGCTGCCTGTCCCGCTGTGTTACTCCAGCATGTTGTGTCTCACAGTGGCTTTATAGATACATATATATTGATATGCTTGACTGAGGATGTTAAACAAGAGCAAATATATCTAAAACGATTACAGTTGCTGCCCAAAATGAGTGCCAGCAACCTAATACTGTAAAATAATGATTTATTATCGGTACCTTGTCTGAAGTACTGTGTCTGCATCTTGATTGTTGTGGTTTCAACAATCAAGTGAGGATTGCTGGACCTCCTCTGACGGTAACATTATATGATCATATCGTTCCAATTGCCAATGCAATGTACTAACAGATTTATGAACCGTGATTTTGGGAGTAATTATAATTTAATCTATTGCCGGACTTATTTATCAGTGGGTGCTATTGCAACAGACGAGGGTAGTTATAAACAACGCAAAATATATATGATTTAAAACACCCCACCAGAATAAGATAACATGGTGAAGGTGAGTAGCATTTACATTACAGGAAGATTTAATTTTTTAACCTCTGAAGAAGCCTGTTGTTTTGAGATTGTTTCGCCAGATTTAATAGTCAACAAATATATATTTTGCTGCTGAGAGGGGATTGAAATGTTGTGGATGTATTGGTAGACTAAGAATGATTGTACAGCGGAGATTGTGGCAATTCCGATGTTTAATTGGTGGTTCATTGCGTAGCGTGGCACGGCTTTCAAGGAATTCTACATTGTAAGGGACAGAAGGGACAGAAGTTTAGGGGTAACATGAGGGGGACTTCTTTACTCAGAGAGTGGTAGCGGTGTGGAATGAGCTTCCAGTGGAAGTGGTGGCGGCAGGTTCGTTGGTAACATTCAAACATAAATTGGATAGGCATATGGATGAGAAGGGAATGGAGGATTATGGTATGAGTGCAGGCAGGTGGGACTAAAGGGAAAAAGTTGTTCGGCACGGACTTGTAGGGCCGAGATGGCCTGTTCCCGTGCGGTAATTGTTATATGGTTATATCTTTATTGTCATTACCTGAGTATTCACATACCCAGAGGAAACAAAAAAGTGTTGCTCAACCAGTGTTCACTTAGTGTGCATTAAAAATAAATAGAAATAAAAATACATATATCATTCAACAGGCGTTCCGATCGGCAGCGGCACGACAGTGGCTCTGCTGCAGTGTGTCCAGGTTGGTGGTTGGTGCGCGATACTTTGGCAGGGGGGCAAAGTCAGTTTAGCAGTCTTATGGCCTGCGGGAAGAAGCTGAGGAGCATCCTGCTAGTTTTGCAGCTAATGCTCCTTTACCTCTTCCCAGATCGCAGGTTGGAGAATATGTGATGCGATGGGTGGTAGGCGTCTTTGATGACGGAGATGGCTCTGCTGATACATCTCTTCCTGTATAAGTCCAGCAGGAAAGGGAGTGGAGCACCAATAATCCTGCTGGCGGTCTTCACAATCCTGTTTAGTTGGTGCCGTTCGTACGCCTTGCAGCTCCCGAACCAGGAAGTGATGCCGTAGGCCAATGTGCTCTCGATTGTCCCCCTATAAAAAGTCCGTAGGTGTGTAGTGGGGAGACCTGCTTTGCGTAGTCTTCGGAGAGGGTGTAGTCGCTGCTGGGCTCTCTTGGCCAGTGCTGTGATGTTGGCCGTGGACGTCAGGTCATCTGACAGGTGTAGTCCTAGGAACTTCACGCTGCTGACCCTTTCCACATCAGCTCCATCGATGTGCAGAGGTGTATGGTGTTGTTTTCCCGCCCTCCTGAAGTCAACCACCATCTCCTTTGTTTTCCCCACGTTGAGAATGAGGTTGTGGGATTTGCACCATCCTATGAGCAGCTCCACCTCCATCCTGTACGCCGACTCATCATTGTCACTAATGAGACCCACCACTGTTGTGTCATCAGCGAACTTGTTGATGAAGTTGTTGTTGAGTCTAGCAGTGTGTCAGCAGACTAAACAGCAGGGGGCTTAGGACACAGCCTTGGGGTGAGCAGGAAATGCAGAGGCACTAGGCCAATTACCGATGGGAACTTTGCCTTTTTATTCATATTATTTGTCACCAAACCGTGGCGTTGCTGTGAAACGTCCACCTTACAGGGCTGAGCTGACAGATAGTTTGCAAGCAACCCATTAGGACTAACAGAAGCCAGAACGCGAGGTAGTTCATCCTGTTGCACCGTTATAATTTGACATATTGTAGATCATAAATGGGAATGCAAATCTCTCCCTAAAACACCAACTCGACCATTAAGTTTGCGAGGTTACCACTATTGGCGGTTTGTCCGATCTGAATGATGAAACGGAATACAGGCAAAGTATCGGAAACGTTGTGTCAAGGAGTTGGAACATCAACGTAGCCATGAACCACAATGCGGCGAAACAGTTCCATGTGGACGAATGGAAGCGCAGACGGGATAACACTTGCCAATTTCATTTCTAGATATGGTCAACTTTCATGTTCTGTGACATTAATATCACCGGCAAACTAACTTGCTCACTTCACAGAGATGAGGTAATAAGAACACGCATCAACGTGTTCACTACATTAGATGTCGGAGAACATTCCACGTCCACCAGGAATCTCTGGAAAGTATTCACATGCACTGTAGAATGTATTTCGAAGGATGCACCTCAGACGGGTATGATAAAGCCTCAGTTCTTTCCCGCCTGAACATCCAGAGATGGTGATCCATTGGAACATCCACCATAGGTTTGCATTTTCTTCAATCCAGTCCAACCTGTTGACACATGGCAGCGGAAGGCTGTGGATATCGCCAAGGATGCCTGTCACCCAGAACATTCCCGTGTCTCTCGTGTACCTCCTGGGTGAAATATCTGAGATTGTACGTCGATACTTAAGGACATATTTCTCTCCACAGCTGTCAGTTTTCTGAACCAATCGCCCATTTCACAGCCCATTCAAATAGGCATTATCACGTGATGCTATTCTTAACTCATTCAGTTACCGCATGTTGTTATTTAAATGTTTTGTGCATCTTCAAATTAATTACAATGTCACGATACCTCCGATTCACTTGCTCACTTCACAGAGATGAGGTAATAAGAACGCGCATCAACGTGTTCACTACATTAGATGTCGGAGAACATTCCACGTCCACCAGGAATCTCTGGAAAGTATTCACATGCACTGTAGAATGTATTTCGAAGGATGCACCTCAGACGGATATGATAAAGCCTCAGTTCTTTCCCGCCTGATTTTGGTCTTACAATTTTATTGCATCAACTATTACCTTATGAGTTACATGAATGTCATTGCGCCCAGCTTTTTATGAGAATAAACGAAGATGAACCTAAGATAAATAAAGAAGTAATCAAAGTCTACCATGTCGACGCGGTGAAACCATGATGTTTTGCTTCCCCTCTGGGAGTTTCACCGGACATACTAGACACTTTGACAATATTGTGTTGCATAGAATATCCACATCGCTTTGAAAGCAAGAAACTATTTATAAATAAAATGTTTTGCAAGGAACCATAGGCCAGAACAATTTTCAGCAAGGAGGCTTGTTTGACATTAGATCCCTGGTTCGATGAACAGTCACATTTTTCCAATCAAACCTGAATCGTTGTAAATGTCCTCGCTCTTGAAAGACAGAATATTATTTCAACTGTGGAGATGACAATTAAGTGTGCACACACACTTACACCCACATATACACCCATCCACACACACACACACACACACACACACACACACACACACACACACACACACACACACACACACACACACACACACACACACACACACACACACACACACACACACACACACACACACACACGAACACGTAATTTTTTACCTGTCAAAGTAAAGTAGCGCGGATTACAATTGAAGCAAATGAAAACTATTTAACGGGTTATCTCTCCTTCCTAATTAAATCTTCTTTCTTCGTTCACAGCAAATTTGTCGGCAATTCTTGTCCTGTTATTCGGAAAGTGCGGCCTCTCAAGATGTGTCAGGCAATATTTGATATCAATGGCAGCAGCTGACCTAACGGCGTTCATTGCAATTCTGTATGAGATTAAAGATGCACATTTTCCACATTCATTCTTCAATTATACCCCTATTTGTAGACTGCATTTGACACTCATTTATATTTCGCTTGATTGTTCTGTTTGGCTAACTGTCTCTTTTACATTTGATCGATTTGTTGCTATTTGTTATCAGTCATTACGTACAAAATATTGTACCACGAAGACTGCATTGAAGGTTATTACTGCAGTGATTTTGTTAAGCATCTTGGAAAATATTCCAGTCTACTTCTCCCTTGAACCGTTTGTAATAATTAATAATGTACCCTGGTTCTGTTATGTAAAATCAAGCTTCTACACTTCACCCTATTGGGTCGCGTTAATATGGGTTGAAACTGTGTTGACCCCATTTGCACCATTTGTGCTGATCCTTCTCTTCAACTCCTTGACCATCTATAACATTATCCTGGCCAACAGAGTCAGGAGCAAACTCAGAGGCGAAAACAGAGAGACATGCCAAATTGACCATGAGACTGAGAACAGGAAGAAGTCGATCATTTTGCTCGTTGCAATATCTGGTAACTTTATTTTCTTATGGACGGTAAACCTCGTGTGCTTTATCTGTGTACAATTGACAGATACTCTTTTTTTGGAAGCAGATGACACCAACTCATTCACCATTGCGGAAAAAAGTGGCTACATGCTAAGGTACTTGAGTACGTGCACAAACACTTTCATTTATGCAGTTGCTCAGAGGCACTTCAGAGAGGAATTGAAGCATGTCATTTCACGTCCCCTTGTGGTCATTATAAATATTTTCAAACGCTGGAAGCATGTTTCGCACAAAGCCAACTTTACCCAAACAGCGTAAATGTAAGATATTCGTTTGAGAGACACCCAAAATCTGCAACATGTAAAGCCATGTGTCCAGATATCCATTTCCACAATTTGTAGGGATCCATATATTTTCCGTTCTGTCATTAGGAAGCTGTAGGGAAACACAACGATGTTTTCCTAATCTGATACAGTCATAGCTTTGCTTGATTTCGTTCTACCATTGTACATTTGCTGGATTTCACTGAACCCATTTGCGACTACAAATATGCTTCAATTCCAATGTATTTGATTGGGGCCAAAACATGATTATATTCACGATAGTACAGTGGAGAGGGAACTGGATAGGCACCATTAACGAAAAGAACGTGAGTGGCCCATCGGCTGCCAAGTGCGTGGAAAAAAATGATATTCGTTTCCACTGAAGTGATGTGGACGTGTTAATCTCACTATTTCCCTGGAGGTTGAAAAGTAACATGATTTTGGGAAGGGGGAGGCGGAAGGAAATTCAATGCTAACGTCTGAGCTGGAATGTATAGTACCAGCAATGCACAGATATAATATAATACTTGCAACACACAGCCTGTCAGACAGCTTCCATGGTGGGAGAAACCAGAGCTAATGTGTGTTATGAACAATTATCGTGCTTGACTACTACTGATGCAATGTAGAAAATCTGGGAAGTTTCGGAATACTCTTCGCTGAGCCAAATATCCAGGTGCTTACGTGGAACACGGCTGAGAGAAACGAGATAATGTGACTGCTTGGTGTGGATTGATGAGTAAAACAAACGCTGAATATAGAGGGGAAGAAAATATTTGACTGATAATTTCAGTGAACATCCGCTTAATGTGAATCTGATAGTGGGGTTTGGTTAAGTAAATAAAAACTCACAATACGTTGAAGAAACTAGGTGAACGTAGAATTTGGAGAAATTGAATAGACATGTTTCTGAGACCATTCCCATCTGGACCAGTAAATAAATAGTGAAGATAAAATGAAGTACTCTGACACGAATTCCATGGAATCTTTCATTATCAGCAAGGTCATCCATAAGTTGAGAAAATCAGGGCAATAGCATGGCCTTCTAACTGGAATTTGCCAATTGGTGATGGCAAGACACCCATTGTATCTACGCGTGTGCAACCCATATCTTGAATTTGAGGAAGGCTTAAGAAGACTATGTTTCGAGTTCTTTCCTACTCCTTAGGCTCGTGTCCTATCACTACCATATCCAAGAAAATACAGGATGCCTGTGTTTTCAACAAAAAAAATCAACGGCAAATCATGCAACATATTGTCCATACATCACGACGCAATATATGGAATGCAATTTCGTTTTTCATGGCATTTCTCGAACAATTTTGTAGCAAACTACCACCCCTCCCGCTTTCAGCATCCATAGTGAGCCTTTCGCTCAACACATCACGGATTCACTCTTTAGCCGACGGCCACCCTCTCAGCATGTGGGCTGGACAATTTAGGACACAGATAAGGAGACTTTACTACACGCAGAGACTGTGCAACCTTTGGAATTCCTTGCACCGCTGGCTGTGGATAGTCAGTCATTCAGTGCTCTTGGAGCCAAAGAGTCATGGTTGTACATTACAGTCAGGCACTTCGGCCCATCACATGCTTGTCCACCTTTTGTCCCAGACACACTAATTCCATTAGCCCACTTTAGAACCATATTATTAATAATTATAATAAACGTTATTTCAGACACAAGTTCCAGACAAGGGGTAACTTTACAAAAAATACATTGCATATAACAACACCATAAAATACATATCTTAGTTCATCACTTTTAAAAGCATCAGATGCTATATTTTAAAAAAAAAAACACACAATACATGAATTAAATCCAGAATAAAAATGCGCGATGAATGTCCTACAACGAGACAGCGATACCAATGTCTCCACAACTGGGATTGGTAGCGTGTAAGTGCTAAACCTTATGCTTGACAAGGCCACGATAATTACATGTTTAGAGTCATTTATCCTGCAAATGAATTTATACATATGATTTCTTAGGATAATTTTTAAAGTACTGATGTCTGCTGCCACAAACGTTTGACCACATGTGCACAGTACAGAGTTGTGTGCAATATGCTCCAAACAGAGACATCTGTACACGAACCAAACTTACGCAAGAGTATATCCGCCTGTACTTACAGCAGATATCGTTGCCTATAAATATTCTCATCATCTGTTATTTGTTCTGTAATAAAGTGACCAATATATTTTACCGTATTACAGACAGTAAGATTATTGTCAGACAATTTAAAATCAGGACATTTTGGACATTTATCCTCTTTGGTTCTACAGATCATAACACCACTCTTACAAGCATTATATTTAATGTCATTAAATATAATTATATTTAATATTCAACACATGTTGCAATGACCCTTAATTATAGTAATCACATTTGATTCCATCACCTCCTCTGGCAAAATACACTAGGCATTAAACTCTCTGTGTAAATAAAACTGCGTCCTCCAGTATTGATATCCCTGCATGACAATAAGGTTTCGATAATCTAGCCTATATCCTGCTGCAGACTTTGACAGACGTCCTTGCTATCCACAACATTACCTGTTCTCTGCAGACTTAGCATTCACACCTATATTCACATCCAAGCCATGAAAACATAAAATAAACCGCAAAGGTTGCAGCACCGATACACCAGTCACATACCTCCAAGCAGAAGAATCATCCTTCGACCGTGCCTTCTCCCTCCAACCACCAAGTCAATTGTGGGTCCATTTTACCAGCTTGACTTGAATCCCACCTGCCTTTGCTTTCTGGACCAGCCTTACATGTGAAACATTGTCAAGTCCCTCAGTGAAGTTCATGTATTGTTCTGCCATGAGGTCAGAGCATTCTTGGTTACACAGATGCATCAAATCCACCCTCCACGAAAGAAAGCAAGAAAACAGTAGAAGATTGCCTCGCCCGTCCAGTCCACTCCCGTTCACTGTGATCACGGCAACTCCACCCCACATCTCTACATCATCTTTAACCACCTCTAATTACTACTCACATCCGTTTCCTCGTCTTCCAATCTGTCTCTCCCTCGCCATCTACTGGCAAGATATTTGAATATCTGCCTGAAGAAGGGTCTTCTATAGAATTAAAAATATGAAATAGCGGCACATTTGGATAGCAGTAACAGGATCGGTCCGAGTGAGCATGGATTTACTAGGGGGAAATCATGCTTTACTAATCTTCTGGAATTCTTTGAGGATGTAACTGGGAAAATGGACAAGGGGGCGGAAGTGTACCTGGACTTTCAGAAAACATTTGATAAGGTCCACATAGGAGATTAGTAGGTAAATTAGGGTCCAGTGGAGGCTCTCAAGGGTCGCGCCATCCTAACTGTCGAACCACTCGGCACGGGAGTGGTTCAGTGGTTCAGGCGGCACTTAACCAGATAATAGAAGCGGGTGGCATCAGCTGTGATGCCCCGCAGGTTGAACTGGGCCTCCGCCTGCTGGAACCAGATGTGCGGCCGGGTGGTCCAGAAGGTGGGCAATTTTACCGAGACCGCGTCCAGAGACAGGGCCGGGCCGGCCTGTGGGACGGCAGGGTTTTCTGCTTTCTCCATCATGACGACAATGTGGCGTCAGGGTTACCAATGTGGTGCGTAGGTCTCAAAACGAAAGAGAGCAGTCAGGTATTTTGAGAGGCAGCTTTATTTGTGTTCTTTCCATATAACCATATAACCATATAACAATTTCAGCACGGAAACAGGCCATCTCGACCCTTCTAGTCCGTGCCGAACACATAATCTCCCCAAGTCCCATATACCCGCGCTCAGACCATAACCCTCCATTCCCTTCCCATCCATATAACTATCCAATTTATTTTTAAATGATAAAAACGAACCTGCCTCCACCACCTTCACTGGAAGCTCATTCCACATAGCTACCACTCTCTGAGTAAAGAAGTTCTCCCTCATGTTATCCCTAAACTTCAGTCCCTTAATTCTCATGTCATGTCCCCTTGAACGAAAGAGAGCAGTAAGGTATTTTGCGAGGCACCTTTATTTGTGTTCTTTCCGGTTGTAGGGAAGTCCACACGAAAGAAAGATGGCACCCAAACCCCTGCCTTTAAACCCTCTGGTTAAGGGTCGCCTGCGGACTGAACCACTCCCGTGCCGAGGGGTTCGACAGTTAGGATGGCGCGACCATTGGGAGCCGCCACAAGCTCATGGTATTGGGGGTAGAGTACTGACAAGATGCTATGAGGATGCAGCGTGACTTGGACAGGTTGGGTGAGTGGGCAGATGCATGGCAGTTGCAGCTGAATGTGGATAAATGTGAGGTCATCCACTTTTGTGGCACAAACAGGAAGGCAGATTATTATCTGACTGGCGTCAAGTTGGGAAAGGGGGAAGTACAACGAGATCTGGGGGTCCATGTTAATCAGTCAATGAAAGTAAGCATGCAGGTACAGCAGGCAGTGAAGATAGTTAATGGCATGTTGGCCTTCATAATAAGAGGAGTTGAGTATAGGAGCAAAGAGGTACTTCTGCAATTGTACAGGGCCAACACCTGGAGTATTGTATGCAGTTTTTGTCTACAAATTTGAGGAATGACATTCTTACTATTGAGAAAGTGCAGCGTAGATTCACCATGTTAATTCCCGGGATGGATGGACTGTCATATGTTGACAGAATGGAGCGGCTGGGTTGGTATACTCTGGAATTTATAATTATGAGAGGGGAACCTATTGAAACAGATACGATTATTAAGGGTACAAAAAATTGCTGGAGAAACTCAGCGGGTGCAGCAGCATCTATGGAGCGAAGGAAATAGGCGACGTTTCGGGCCGAAACCCTTCTTCAGACTTTCGGGTTTCGGCCCGAAACGTCGCCTATTTCCTTCGCTCCATAGATGCTGCTGCACCCGCTGAGTTTCTCCAGCAATTTTCTGTACCTTCGATCTTCCAGCATCTGCAGTTCCTTCTTGAACACTAAGATTATTAAGGGATTGGACAAACTAGAGGCAGGAAACATGTTCCTGATGTTGTGGGCACCCAGACCCAGGGGCCATAATTTATAAAGGGGACGAGGAAACACTTTTTCACCCAGAGAGTTGTAAATCTGTGGAATTCTCTGCCTCAGAAGGAAGTGGAGGTCAATTCTCTGGATGCTTACATGAGAGAGTTAGATAGAACTCTTAAAGATACGGATTCAGGGGAAATATTGAAAAGGCAGGAACGGGGTACAGAATGTGGATGATCAGCCATGATCACAGTGAATGGCGGTGCTGGCCCGAAGGTCCGAACGGCCTACCCTTGCACCTATTGTTGATTGTCCTGACCAGTTGAGAAAACCCAGAAAAGATGTATGTTGTTCATCCGATGTTGTTGTGGGTGAAACCCCGGGCAAGGTTTCAGTTGCCCGCCCGGCTATGCCTGAGGACGAGCGGCTTCTCCCCCGGTCCCGGGGCCGCGCTGCCCGAGTTTCCCCCCGACCCCCGGGGACTCTCTGATTCTCAGCTTCTCCCCCCAGTCTCCGTCACCCTGGATGTGGAAACAGCGCATGCGCGGCTCGAGGTGTCTGAGGATCGGAAGAGGGTGAGATGGACCGAGACCGAGAGGAGTCTCCCTGACACCGGGAAGAGGTTTACAGTCCGTGTGTGCTGGGATCGGAGGGATTCACATCGGGGAGACATTACTGGGAGGTGGAGGTGGAGGGATCTGGGAGTCGCCGCAGATTCTTTAGAGAGGGAGGAACGGCTCACACCGACCCCGGAGACTGGAGTCTGGAGCATCAGGTGCTGGAATGACGAGTTTGATGTACTCACCTCACCTTAACCCCCTCTCCCCGTCCCATCCCCGGGAAGGTGGGAGTTTATCTCAGTTACGAGTACGGGACAGTTTCATTATACGACGCGGCCACCAAGTACGATATCCACACCTTCACTGGGAATAAATTCATGGTGAAACTTTATCCTTTCTTCGGGACTTGGGATAAAATCCAGTGGCTGAGAATCTGCTCCGGTTCCGCTCCGGGTGTGTAAAAGGGTCCGGTCGCGGGACAGGCGTCAGGAGCGGGGTTCAGGGGCTGTGGGGCAGACGCCCGGTGGACAACAGGTCGGCGCAGAATGTTTCCAATGTTATCCCCAAATTCCGCGATGTGAAACCCCAGTGAGCGCGAAAATAAAACCAGGGAGAATGTAAATGTGGGAAGAGTGAAATAAACAGCAACTGAAATCAGAACTCTCCGTCAATCCGTTCATTTCAACGCGTTATCCGCGTCCGGCAACGGAACATAAATTACTTTTGTGAAAATATAAAGATTTAAACAATCTCCCTTGCCGCGGGTTCAGTAGCAGCGGGTGGCGGGTCCTGAGCTCCGGGCTCCCCCGGGTCCGAAAGTCCGTCGACTTTGAATGTCGGGCCCTAAAGTCTGCCGAATCATGTCCCTTCCCACCCAAACCACACCGTCGCAGAACTGGGTCTTTGCGCATCCCTCTGCAATTGTATCCTCGACTTCCTCATTCACAGACCACAGTCCGTTCATATTGACAACAATCAGCAAGGGACAACCTCAAGGCTGCGTACTCAGCCACCTGCTGTACTCACTCTATACTCATGACTGCGTAGCCGGTCACAGTGCGAACTCCATCATCAAGTTCGCTGAAGACACCACTGTTGTGGGACGTATCACTAATGGGGATGAGTCAGAATACAGAAGAGAGATCGAGCAACTGTCCATATGGTGCCAGCACAATAACCTGGCCCTCAACACCAGTAAAACCAAGGAACTGATTGTGGACTTTGGAAGGAGTAGGATGGGGACCCATCGTCCCGTTTATATCAACGGGTCGATGGTTGAAAGGGTCAAGAGTTTCAAATTCCTGGACGTGCACATCTCTGAAGATCTTTCCTGGTCTGAAACACTATTACAATTATCAAGAAAGCTCATTAGCGCCTCTACTTCATGAGAAGATTACAAAGAGTCGGTTTGTCAAGGAGGGCTCTCTCTAACCTATACAGGTGCACAGTAGAGAGCATGCTGGCCGGTTGCATTGTGGCTTGGTGCGGCAACGTAAGCGCCCTGGAGAGGAAAATACTACAAAAAATAGTGAACATTGCCCAGTCCATCATCGGCTCTGACCTTCCTTCCATCGAGGGGATTTATCGCAGTCGCTGCCTCAAAAAGGCTGGCAGTATCATCAGAGACCCACACCATCCATGCCACACCCTCATCTCCCTGCCACCTTCAGGTAGAAGGCACAGGAGCCTGAAGACTGCACAACCAGGTTGTTTACCCCTTCAACAATTGCGTCTTAGGGACGTGGACGGATTCAGATGCAGATTCACATTTGCTGTCAAATACATCATGAGGTACAGTGATATTTGAGTTGCCATGCATGATTCCCATACCGGGATGTGGTACCCATGAGATAAATCGCCGCAGGTAGCAGGAAGATACATGCAAAACCCAAATAGCATCCAAAATCAGAGTCAGAAAAAGGAGCCTGCAGAAGCATTATCTACAGGCATATATCTCATTGAGAACACAATTACGGCAAAAAAATAGACCTATTGCTCGGACTAGATTGAAAAACACATGTGGTGGAGTAAATCAGCAGGTCAGGCAGCATCTCCGGGGAACACAGATGAGTGACTTAATAAAAAGGATCGGCATGGCCTCGTTGAAACCGGAGAAAGAGACAAAATGCGGAAGCAAATCATCGGGCTAGGCAGCTGGAGAACATGGATAGGCGACGATTCAGGTCAGAACCGTTCTTCAGATTACAGAATGGTTCCGATAGCTATGTGACGTTTCGCGTCGATACATATAAAGTTCGGTGTGCCATATCTTATCCTTATTATTCCCAACTGCCGGCGCGATATAAATCGTCTTGAATTCTCTACTCCCCTTACCAATCTCACCCCTTCTGAACGCACAGCCCTCCCCTCTCTCCGTAACAATCCTGACTTTGCTATTAAACCCACGAACAAAGGAGGTGGTATTGTAATCTCGTGGGCTGAGCTCTGCCCATCAGAGGTCATGCATCAGCTCTCGGCCACCTCCTTATACCTACCCCTCGACCAGGACCCCACGAAATCCAGGCCATCTTCTCCCATCCAGATTCTGATATCACCGCCTCTGGTGATCTCCCAGCCACAGCGTCCAAACTCATCGTTCCCCATCCTCACTCTGTCCGCGTCTAGCCTCCCCACATCCCACAAAGCGGACTGCCCTGACAGACCTATCGTCACTGCCTTCTCCTGCCACGTTGCACTTACTATCGATCTCATACCTCGATTCCTTCCTATGATCCTTGTTCAGTACCGTCACACTTCCGTCAAAGACAAATCGCACGCCCCTGATCACCTTAGTAACTTTCAGTATCTTGGTTGACTTATATGACTTCAGAATTAAGGGGCAGAAGTTTAGGGGTAATATGAGGGGGAACTTCTTTACTCAGAGAGTGGTAGCGGTGCGGAATGAGCTTCCAGTGGAAGTGGTGGAGGCAGGTTCATTGGTATAATTTAAAAATAAATTGGATAGGCATATGGATGATGAGAAGGGAATGGAGGGTTATGGTATGAGTGCAGGCAGGTGGGACTAAGGGGGGGAAACAATTGTTCGGCACGGACTGGTAGGGCCGAGATGGCCTGTTTCCGTGCTGTTATATGGTTATATGGTTATATGGTTATATGGTTACCATTGCAGCATCTTCACCATGGAAGTCCATTCCCTCCATACCACCATCCTGTGCTGGGTCACATGGCCGTCCGCAACTATCAAATTTGATGAAGAACATTCTTACTGTTGAGGGAGTGCGGCGTAGGTTCGCCAGGTTACTTTCCGGGATGGCGGGACTGTCATCTGTTGATTGAATGAACGGTTGGACGTATACTCTGGAATTTAGAAGGATGTGAGGGGATTTTAATTAAACATATAAGATTATTAAGGGATTGGACATGCTAGAGGCAGGAAATATGTTCCCGGTGTTGGGTGAGTCCAGAACCAGGGGCTCCAGTTTAAGAATTAGGGGTAGGCCATATAGAAAGGAGACGATGAAACACGTTTTCACCCAGAGAGTTGTGAAACTGGAATTCTCTGTCTCAGAATGCAGTGGGGGCCAATTCTCTGCATGATTTCAAGGGAGAGTTTATATTGAACAATCTTTGATCCAGATGTACACTGGCCCCTAATCTCCAACACGATCACTGCGTCGGGGTTGCCTCCTACACCTGTGTAGAAATTGTTCATTTCATTATATTCACCAGGAACATATAGACTGCCCTCAGACTCACATGGAATATCTCTGACCAATCTCCACACTCTTGATCATTCTGTCTCCATCACCGTAGAGAATCTAGAATAGAATAGAATGCCTTTTATTGTCCCTCCAACAGCTTGAACGAAATTGCATTTTCTACAGTATTACATTAGAAATATAACCAAAACCCACACTTAACACAGTTTACATAAACATCCTTCACAGTGAATCTCCAACACCTCCTCACTGTGATGGAAGGCAAAGTCTTATCTCTTCCCTTTGTTCTTCTCCCGCGGTTCAGCAGTCCAACTACAGTGTCGAGGCGATTGGGGCTCCCGATATTAAAGCCCCCGGCGGGTGATGATAAGTCTTGTGGCCGTTTAACCCACGCCGGGCGATGTTAGGCCCCGCTCCATGCCTTTAAACCCCGCAATTCCAGCAGGAGAAGTTTCCGTTGCGGGAGCTCCGAAAAGCGGTCTCCCACCAGGGACTTGGTGCTCCCGATGTTACGGTCCACCGGGCCTGTGGCCGGAGCCTCCGAAACAAGTTTTTCCACGAATAGTGCCTCCGGAAGGTGCGGCGCTGCCTTGCAGCTGCGGCTCGCCTGCTGTCCGTTTGTCTTTTATTTTTTTGATTTCTTTTGCCCCGTTGTTACAGATTATTTCGGTTTATTTTAATTGTGTATATGTGTGTGTGTGTGTGTGTGGGTGCGGGGGGGGGGGGGGGGGGGGGGGAGAGAAACATGTTTTTTGACGCTTCCGTGGGGGGGGGGGGGGAGGATGCGACCTTTCTTGCCGTATCCTCCGTCTCCGTCTGCGCTGAGGCCTATCGCGGAGCTGGCGGCCTCCAACTGGGATCGACCTCGAGGTTCCAAAGGCAGAAACAGCCAGGACTTACCAACGCGAGGCTGGTCGACTTTGGGGCTGTGGTGTCGTTGTGGCGGCGGCGACCAGACTTCGGAGCCTCGGAGGCTCGGCCGCGGGCCAGTAGACACCATCGTCGGGAGCTCGTAGGTCACAGGTTGGTGGGGGTGTTTTTCCGGAGCTCCCGCAACAACAGCTTCGCCCCATGGACTGGAGGGCAGCAGCTTCGGCAGCTTCGACCGCCCTGGCCGCGGATTTGAACCGGCGGTTCGCGGAGCTCGGATTCAGCCGCGGGACTTGCTTACCATCACCCGGCGGGGTTACAACATCGGAGGCATGGATCGCTGCAGATTCAGTGCGTAAAGCTTAGGTCCGATTTTGAGTCTGTTTTCATTGGGAGACGGGGGAGCAGGTGGGGGGGGGGGGGGGGGGTAGTCCGGGCGGGCGTGAGATCAGGCGGGGGGGGGGGGGGGGTGACCTTAGAAAGGGCGCCACAAGCGTAGCCGGACCGCCACTGGACCTGGACCGTCCGCGTCCCCATCCCCGTTTGGAAGTGGAGGGCAGTCGGCCAACCGGGCAGGTTAGGGAGGGCCGAGCTGGTGCCAACGGTTGTAGTACCGGCTGCAATTTCAGGGCCATCCAGGACAAATCCGGACAAGGACAGGACACCGGGGAGTGGACCGGGACGGCCAAACAACAGCTCAACAGTGCCCACAGCGATGGAGACCCGGACCGACCCCGACCCCGACCCGACCCCGATCCCGACCCCGACTCTGACCCCGACTCTGACCCCGACTCTGACCCCGACCCCGATTCCGACCCTGACCCCGACTCTGACCCCGACCCCCGATCCCGACTCTGACCCCGACTCTGACCCCGACTCTGACCCCGACTCTGACCCCGACTCTGACCCCCGACTACGGTCGAAACGCTAGCCTGCACACAATGCAGCGCCCTCGTTGCCAAGACGGTTTTATTGCTAGTGACCAATGACCTGGGCAATGCGCAGTTGGAATACAAAACTCTCTTATAACAAAAATCTTTAGCCTCATTTTGCTCTGGTATTTTATTTAAATCACACGTTTAATCAATAATTGTTTTTAAATGTTTTATGATCAAGGTGATTGTGGATGCATACAAACAGAAGGGGTCTCAGGTCATCCCTGCTTTCCACCGAACTCTGGGGCAACGCTCTACATAAAAACAAAATCGGAAGCAGAATTAAAGATTCAAATAACAGAAGAAGAATGGTATCAAATGTGTGAAACACAATGTTCATCCACATGCTCAATAGTATGGAGAGAATTTTGCCGGAAGAATCGATCTCGCTTTTTTATAACACCCAAAATAAAAAGCAGACAATTTGCTGTCCGACAACACTGTTGGAGTCTGTGTGGGAGTACGGAGGCAGACCACTCGCATATTTTCAGGAACTGTGTAAAGATAAGGCCATACTGGTAAAATGTTAATGCAGCTGTAAAACATATCTTGGGTTATAAAATCCCAAATACCTGCCCTGTGATGTATCTGGGGGCGTATTAAAAATATTGTAAAAATAGAAGATACATATTTGATTAAAGTTTTGCTTGCAGCAAATAACAAGGTCATTACCGGGCAGTGGTTAATGAAACAAGTCCAAAACAGGAACAGTGGTTAGAAATTGTGCGAGACATCTTTAATATGGAGAAATTGACACATTCCTTGAGAGTCAAGGAGAAGTCATGTGAGAAGATCTGGGAAAATGGAACGTTTATTTGAGCCACGACACCAGTTAGATAAATGCCGAGCTAGATATGGGAAGATTGTGTTATATAGAACTGGA
The DNA here is from genome assembly GCA_036785375.1 of Leucoraja ocellata. Classification (NCBI taxonomy): domain Eukaryota; kingdom Metazoa; phylum Chordata; class Chondrichthyes; order Rajiformes; family Rajidae; genus Leucoraja; species Leucoraja ocellata. Next base: position 22,476 of record JAWMAR010005598.1, read on the forward strand.
TGGTATGTTTGTATGAATATTGAATTATCTCCAGATAACTAATCAATGTAATGTTTTTTCCATGTAGTGGCTCGATTGTAATCATGCATTGTCTTTCTGCTGACTGGATCGCACACAACAAATGTTTGTTCCCGTACCTCGGTACACGTGATAATAAACTAAACTGAAGCTGATACTAGTGTGCACAGAATGGATACAAAAGTGAGTTAGCACAGGACTAGTGCGGACCAGTAATAGATGATCGACGTCACCTCCCCCGATTGAGAAACCGTTACCACACCGTATCGATCAATCAATCACCCAGGGAAAGCCGACACGATCATTTGGTGAAGGGCAAGCTCCACAGACAACACCAGAGGTTAGGTTCGAAGTGAATCGACAGCGCTACCAGAGGAAGCGGAGTCACTCCGGGCTATTCCCCTTGAAACGAAATGGGAGATACAAATGGCTCGCGTTATAAAGCTTCCAGCAGGAAATGGAATTTATAAAAGGCGTTAATTGGATGCGTGGTTTGAATTCATACCCGCATCGCATTCTGCAACTTACACTGGAGAATGGAAGACAGGCCGCGTCTCTAACCGTAACCATCCATGCAACCCATTTCGATGCGATTTCCATCAATATCCAATACATTTGAACTGAGATAATCATCTAACGTTCTTTGTTTTATAAGCTAATGCTCCGTTCTGCTAACAAATCCGAGGATTTAACAAAAGGTATGGCAGTGGAGCGTGGTAAATCGATATCCGTGACGTTCAGCATACTTCTGTGGTCAAGCGAATGGGAATAACACTTGCTCTAAATTGACTGTACCCGTCAGAGTTCTATAAAAATATCGCTCTTCGGCACGCTTTGGGTCTGTCAATCCAATCATGTCACTTGACGCAAGACTTTGGTCATTATTGGTTTGCAAAGTACATCTTTAAGATCTCCTTTTCAGATAGATGTGATTATGGTGTGTTGTTAGGATGTCAGGACTTTCTTATGAAGAAAGACTGGATAGACTAGGCTTGTACTCGCTAGAATGTAAAAGATTGAGGGGGGATCTTATAGAAACGTACACATTTCTTAAGGGGTTGGACAGGCTAGATGCAGGAAGATTATTCCCGATGTTGGGGAAGTCCAGAACTAGGGATCACAGTTTAAGGATAAGTGCGAAGTATTTTAGGACCGAGATGAGAAAATCATGTTTTATACAGAGAGTGGTGAATCTGTGGAATGCTCTGCCACAGAGGTAGTTGAGGTCAGTTCATTGGCTATATTTAAGAGGGAATTAGATATGGCCCTTGTGGCTAAAGGGAACAGGGGGTATGGAGAGAAGACAGGGATGTGGTACTGAGTTGGATGATCAGCCATGATCATATTGAATGGCGGTGCGGGCTCGAAGGGCCGAATGGCCTACTCCTGCACCTATTTTCTATGTTTCTATGCTTCAATGTTAACACGAGGAAAACGAACGCGTGGGCGAAACGAGGAAAATGAGCAGGATACAGAAATAAATAATCCCTTCACTTTCATGTGAGGAACTGTCAAACTAACGTTCTCCTGGGACAATGAATGTTAGTTATTTTAATTTTTTCTTTCCTACAGCAAACCTGTTGGCAATAGTCATTCTCTCACGGGGAAAGTTTGGACTCTCCAAGTGTATCACACGCTGCCTGGTATACATGGTCGGTGCTGATTTCATTTTTCTCATCTTCGTCGTAATTTTGTCCACGAGCTTATTGATGCTTATATTACCGTATTCCTGAATCTAACCACTATTTGTTGCGCGAACATTACCCGTATGTTAATTTCTGTTGATTGCTCGGTTTGGCTAAAGGTGACTTTTATCATCGATCGATTTATCACCATTTGTAATCTGCAGTTACGGGAAAAATATTACACTGAGAAAACTGAGTCTTTGCTTGTAGCATTGACGTGTATATTAAGTATGAATCAAATTGTCCCAATACATTTTGGCTAAGTGCATGGAGAATAGTCGACAAAGTAGTTTGGTCCTGAGGTGTAACCTCATCGTTATGGGTAGCATTTTGATCGATAGAACCCATCTTAACCCCATTTGCACCAGTATTACTGATCATGCTCCTCAACACCCTGACAATCAGACACATTGTACAAACCAACAGAGTGAGGAGCGGTCTTCGAGGGAATACAAAGGACGAGAGCAGTGCAGATCAAGAGGTGGAGAACAGGATTATGTCCATAATTCTAATGCAGCCATATCCGGCAGCTTGGTCCTAACTATGGATGGTAAACGTTGTGTGTTTCAGCTGTTTGTACTTCGCGGACATTCAGCTTTTAGCAACATTTTACAAACACGCATTTCCCATTTAGGACAGTCCGGACAAATGCTGAGGTGTCGGAGTGCCCGCACCAACACATTTATTTATGGAGTGACACAGAATAAAACTAGGGGGGAATTTAAACATGCGTTTAAGTTTTATTTTCTTGGTCACTAAGAGTGTTTTAATGTCTCGTTGAAACTGATCATTTATTTCAACATGCCCTTGTTTTCTATGTTATTTGACGTGTTCACCGTTGCCGGGTGAATGCGTTTGGTTCCAGTTCGGTTTGCTTCGAGTGTTCCAGTTTCCTTACCAAAAACCAAAGACTTGCGGGGTGGTAAGTTCACTACCCTCTGCAAATAGTTCTTAATGTGTAGAGAGTGGACGAGCAAATGGGATGACAGAACATGTGTCAACGGGCGACGGATGGTCGGCATGTACTCCTTGGGACGAAGTGACGGTTGCCATGCTTCCTATGTTAAGCAATAACAATAGGCCACCGAAATAATGTCAACGACATTTGTAATTGGTTCAGACACACTAATGGCGAATGGACAATAAGAATACACGGCTAACTCTGAGAAAGGATCTGACGAATGGATTGTGAATAGGCATATCTAATCTTGCTGCTGAATTTGTCTGACTTGTAAAGCAGTGGATGTTGTGTATATGGACTTCAGTAAGGCCTTTGACAAGGTTCCTCACGGAAGGTTGGTTAAGAAGGTTCAATTGTTGGGTATTAATGGTGGAGTAGCAAGATGCATATGGATGAGAAGGGAATGGAGGGTTATGGTATGTGTGCAGACAGGTGGCACTAAGGGTAAACATTTGTTCGGCACGGACTTCTAGGGCCGAGATGGCCTGTTTCCGTGCTGTAATTGTTATATGGTTACAAGATGGATTCAACAGCGGCTGAATGGGAGATGCCAGTGAGTAATGGTGGATGGTTGTTTGTCAGGTTGGAGGCCAGTGACTAGTGGGGTGCCACAGGGATCTGTGTTGGGTCCACTGTTGTTTGTCATGTAATCAATAATCTGGATGATGGTGTGGTAAATTGGATTAGAAAGTATGCAGATGATACCAAGATAGATGGGGTTGTGGATAATGAAGTAGATTTTCAAAGTCTACAGAGAGATATATGCCAGTTGGAAGAGTGGGATGAAAATGGCAGATGGAGTTTAATGCTGATAAGTGTGAGGTGCTACATCTTGGCAGACAAATCAAAATAGGACGTACATGGTAAATGGTGGGGAATTGAATAATGCAGGTGAACAGAGGGATCTGGAAATAACTGTGCACAGCTCCCTGAAAGTAGAATCTCACGTAGGGTGGTAAATAAAGCTTTTGGTGTGCTGGCCTTTATAAATCAGAGTATTGAGTATGTATGTAAAGTTAGGATGTAATGTCAAAATTGTACATGGCATTGGTGAGGCCAATTCTGGAG
>JAWMAR010005599.1:0-26202 GCA_036785375.1 Leucoraja ocellata
CCCTGCTCCTATACTCAAATCTTTTTGCTGTGGATTCTAACATACCTTTCGCTTTCTTAGAAACATAGAAACATAGATGATGGATAGGACAGGTCGATGGCCACCACGTTGTTTAATCTCCTACATTCCTGGGCTTTCGAAGTGCCGAACCAGGCCCTGTCGCAACCGTTCATTATGGTCTCTATCTTGGACTTGTAAAAGATCGGGAGAACATTCACCGCCACATCGATGTCCTCTCTGCTCGACTCTAACACCGTCAAGTCGGTTGGCTTTATTTATGATTCAATCAATGTGTTGGGTCCACGACTGATCTTCAGAAATATTCACGGCAAGGAACATAACGTTGTTGCTCTCTCTCTCTCTCCACCATCGAACCGTGGATGAAGACAGGTTAATCCGTCCTCGACCTTCCTCTTCTAAAATCAGCAATATAGCACTTGCCCGTGGGAAACACATTGACGAAGGGCGTGTGAAGTGTCGTGGATCGGACCAGGGGGATAGGATGGAATCCAGGTATGTGGAAAATAATTAGTGGGGGCAAGAACACGCTGAAACAATGGGTCTATCTGGACAGTCAGAAGAAGCACGTTGGGACTGGGTTCCAAATGTTGTGCCTATATTCATGAAGGGCTGCAAGGAACATGCAGGGAACTATAGGCCGGTAAGGTTAACATCTGTAGTTGGTAAATTGCTGGAGAGTATTCTGTGGGGTAGGATATGAATGAGTGAATATTGAATGAATAAATGAATGCATGAATGATTGAATGGATGAATGCATGAATGCATGGATGGATGAATGAATGAATGATTGAATGTATGAATGATTGATTGAATGATTGAATGAATGAATGAATGATTGAGTGATTGAATGCATGAATGAGTGAGTGAGTGAGTGAATTAATTAATTAATTAATTAACCACTCAATTGATTAATTAATTGATTAATTAATGAGTGAATGAATGAATGCATGATGATTGAATGAATGAGTGAGTGAATGCATGAATGTATGATGAATGATTGAATGAATGAATGATTGATGATTGAATGTATGAATGAGTGAGTGAATGCATGAATGTGTGCTGAATAAATGAGTGAGTGAATGAATGAATGCATGATGAATGAGTGAATGATTGAATGGATGAATTAATTAATCAATCAATTAATCAATTAATTAATTAATTAATTAATCAATTAATTAATTGATTAATATATGAATTAGTTCATTGGCCAAGTAAACACATACAATGATTTAGCCTTGGTGAATTTACAGGCATTTGGGTGGGCAAGGGCTGATTAGGGACTGTCAGCATGGTTTTGTATGTCGGAGTTCGAATCTCACAAATATGATTGTTTTTTCGAAGACGTGAGAAAAAAGGTTGATGTAAGCAGAGCTGTGGATGATGTGTACATGGACTTTATAAAAAGAGGAATCGAATATAGGAGCAAAGAGGTCCTTCTGCAGTTGTACAGGGCACTAGTGAGACCACACCTGGAGTATTGTGTGCAGTTTTGGCCTGTTGGACTTCATCACAAGAGGAGTTGAGTCTAGGAGCAAAGAGGTCCTTCTGCAGTTGTACAGGGCCCTGGTGAGACCACACCTGGAGTATTGTGTGCAGTTTTGGTCACCTAATTTGAGGAAGGGCATTCTTGCCATTGTGTAAGTTCACCAGGTTAATTCCCGGGATGGCGGGACTGTCATATGCTGAGAGAATGGAGCAGCTGGGCTTGTAGACTCTGGTGTTTAGAAGGATGAGAGGAGATCTCATTGAAACGTATAAGATTGTTAAGGGTTTGGACACACTAGAGGCAGGAAACATGTTCCCGATGTGGAGGAAGTCCTGAACAAGGGGCCACAGTTTAAGAATAAGGGGTCGGCCATTTCGAATGAAGACGAGGAAACACTTTTTCTCACAGAGAGTGGTGAGTCTGTGGAATACTCTGCCTCAAAAGGCGGTGGAGGCTGGTTCTCTGGATACTTTCAAGAGATAGCTAGACAGGGCTCTTAAAATAGTGGAGTCAGGGGATATGTGGAGAAGGCAGGAACGGGGTCCTAATAGGGGATGATCAGCCATGATCACATTGAATGGCGGTGCTGGTTCGAAGGGACGAATGGCCTCTACTCCTGCACCTGTTGTCTATTGACTTCAGTAAGGCGTTCGATAAGGTGCCGCATGGTCGGCTGCTCTGGAAGGTTAGATCGCATGGGTTCCAAAGAGTGATAGCTGAATGGATTGCAAATTGGCTCCATGGAAGGAAGCAGAGAGTGATGGTGGAACGTTGCTTCTCAGACTGGATGCCTGTGACTAGTGGTGTGCCTCAGGGTTCAGTTTTTGGCCAGTTACTGTTTGTCATCTACATCAATGATTCACACTGGATGCCTGTGACTAGTGGTGTGTCTCAGGGTTCAGTGTTGGGCCCGTTACTGTTTGTCATCTACATCAATGATTTGGATGAGAACATACAGAGCAAGATTAGCAAGTTTGTTGATGATACAACAGTGAGTGGTTTTGCAGATAGTGAAGATGGTTGTGCAGGCCCGTACGAAGCTTTTCAAAAAGGGGGTTGCCATGACAGGATTACAAAAAACTCAATTTGAAATAATGTGCACACTACACACATCACGAGCGCGAAGTGTGAAGTCCCTCGATGCCAGGGTCCAGGGCCCGCTGAAGCGTCCTGGAAACTCAGGGGTTTTAGATACTTTCTGGTGCATTCTGAGCATTATTATGGAGCATTTCTGCACCAAATCTATGACCAAATTTCAGAAATTAACAGGAATCCGAGTGGTAGCTTTTTCACACAAAGGGTGTATGTAACGAGTTGCTTGCTAATATTTAAGAGACATTTGGACACGTACATGGATAGGACAGATTTAGATGGATATGGGCCAAACGCATGTGAGTGGGACTAGTTTAGATGGGACATGTTGGTCGGTGTGGGCAAGTTGGGCTGAAGGGCCTGTTTCCACACTGCGTCATTCTATGACTAAAAAGTGAAGAAGCAAAATGCATGTAGATAAGTAGAGCAGATTTGAAAGAGGAGTGAAATGTAAAGGCAGAGAGAGGTTTATGGGTGGAATGAACATAGGAAAGGAGGGGGAGGGTGACTGATACCTAAACCATCGTGAGCTACTTTGTTACGGTGCTTGCCCTCTCCTATAACGTCTCTGCTGCCTTGGGTGATGCAGGACAGGACACAAGCTTTGGGAAACGGTGTGAAGCTGTTGCCGTCTGTCCCAGCCTGGTAAAAACCTGGATGGAGTGGATGTGGAGAGGATGCTTCCACTAGTGGGAGACTATCGGACCAGTGGCCACAGCCTCAGAATTAAAAGACATTCCTTTAGGAAGGAGATGAGCAGACATTTCTTAAGTCAGTGGGTGATGAACTGTGGAATTCATTGTCACAGACAGCTGCGGAGGTCCAGTCAATGGACATTTTTCAGGAGGAGATTGATAGATTCTTGATTGATACGGGTATTGGAGGAAATGAGGAGAAGGCAGGAGAATGGGTTTGAGAGGGAAAGATAGATAGAGTCTTAGAGTGATACAGTGTGGAAACAGGCCCTTCGGCCCAGCATGTCCCATCTGCACTAGTCCCACCTGCCCACGTTTGATCCATATCCCTCCGAACCTGTCCTATCCATGTACCTGTCTAACTTTTTCTTATGTTGCGATAGTCCCAGCCTCAACTACCTCATCTGGCAGCTTGTTCCATACACCTACCACCCTTTGTGTGAAAAACATACCCCACAGATTCCTATTAAATCTTTTCCCCTTCACCTTCAACGTATGTCCTTTGCTCCTCGATTCATTTATCTGGGCAAAAGACTCAACCATATCTATTCAAATCATGATTTTATACACCTCTATTAGATCATCCCACATCCTCCTGTGCACCATGAAATAGAGTCCCAGCCTACTCAACCTCTCCCTATAGCTCTGGCCCTCTAGTCCTGGCAACATCCTCGTAAATCTTCACCGTACCCTTTCCAGTTTGATGATATCTTTCCTATAACATGGTGCCCAGAACTGAACACAATACTCTGAATGCGGCCTCACCAACTTCTTATGCAACTGCAACATGACCTCCCAACTGCTATACCCACCCGACCCACTGAGTTACTCCAGCACTCTGTGAAACGTCACAGAACAGGGCAAGATTAGCAAGTTTGCTGATGATACAGAAGTGAGTGGTTTTGCAGATAGTGAAGATGGTTGTGAAAGATTGCAGCAGGATCTGGATCAATTAGCCAGGTGGGTAGAGGAATGGTTGATGGTTGCATGGTTCCTTGAAGGTCGTGCCGCAGGTATATCAGGTGGTCAAAACGTATTTTGGCACTTTGGCCTTCATCAGTCAGAGTATTGAGTATAGACGTTGGGAGGTCATGTTGCAGTTGTATAAGACGTTGGTGAGATCGGATTTAGAATATTGTGTTCAGTTCTGGGTACCATGTTATAGGGAAGATGCCAAACTGAAAATAGTACAGAGATCCCCTTCCTGGATCAGTCCAATCAGGGTTGTTTCATCTGCAAACTTGACAAGCTTGACAGGGATGTCTGTGGAGGTGCAGTCATTGGTGTGTCGAGAGTAGAGGAGAGGGGAGAGTACGCATCTTGTGCTGCTCCTATGCTGAGTGTTTGCGGGTCTGAGATATGCTTTCCCCGTCTCACATGCTGCTTCCTGTCTGTCAGGAAACTGGTGATCCACCGACAGAGGGGTTCAGGCACAGTCAACTCAGAACGTTTGGAGCGTAGTAGATCTGGCACAATGGTGTTGAATGCAGAGCTAAAATCAACAAATAAAATCCTCGCTTAGGTCTTCTGGAGGTCTAGGTGCTGGAGGATGAAGTGTAGCCCAAATTGACTGCATCATCCACAGATCTATTGGCCCAATATGCAAAATGCAGAGAGTCCAGCAGAGGGATTGTGATATTTTTTCAGCTTGGCCAACACAAGCCTGTCAACGGTCTCCATGACTACAGAGGTCAGTGCGACAAGCCTGGAGTCTTTAAGACAAGTAATCCTTACCTTTTGGGGTACAGGGACATTAGTGGAGGCCTGTCAACGGTCTCCTTGACTACATACCACCACCCCCCCCCCCCCTATCAGTCTGAAGAAGGGTTTCGGCCCGAAACGTCGCCTACTTCCTTCGCTCCATAGATACTGCTGCACCCGCTGAGTTTCTCCAGCAATATTGTGTACCTTCCATGACTACATAGGTCAGTGCGACAAGTCTGTAGTCTTTAAGACAAGTAATCCTTACCTTTTTGGGTACAGAGACATTAGTGGAGACTTTGGAGCAGGCAGGGTCAGTGCATCTTTGCAGGTACTGGTTAAAAATGAGTAATTGGGTGTGAAGTGTTGGTGGGGGTGGGAAAGGGTCCACTCTCTTCATTACTGGAGTCTTGCCTTAAGTAGGTGTGAGGTGGTGAATGGGGAATGAAGGGTGCAGGGTTAATACTTTGCAGACTGGGGTCTGGCTGTGTTTGTTCGGGAGTGGGCACCAGGGTTACATTTCTAATTTTCAAATATGCAGTAAAACTCATTCAGGTAGTTCGTCAGCTCACAATTATCCAAAGAGCGGGGGCTTTACTCTTGTAGCTGGTGATTTCTTGCATGCCCTTCCCAACTGAAGAAGAGTCACTAGCTGAGAACTTGCTCCTCAACTTCTCAAAGTACCTTCCCTTGGCAACTCCGATTCCTCATCTCAGCTCTTTATTGATCAGTCTATATTTTAACTATTTAACGATTCGGCTATCGGCTTGACGCATATTTGCCCCCCCCCCCCCGATCTTGAAATGGAAATGTTACATCTGTATATAATGATCCCATTAAAATGTATATCTATGTCACAAACTATGGAATTCATATTTTTCAGAATTATCATTATTAAGGAAAAGAAAGGAGTTCCAATTGTTTGATATTATTTGATATTGTTTAAAATTATTCATATGGAGGAGAAAATATAATAGCTCTAAAACCCACCTTAATTTTGCACTCACTAAAGATATTCCCCTTTCCCTCTTCCCTCCTCCATTTCTTTCTCCCCTCCCTTCCCCTCTCTCTCTCCCCCTCCCACATCTCCCCTCTTTCTGGCAGGGGGGATGAAGATGAAGGTGGCATGGGGCCAGTGGGGTGGCGTGGGCCCAGCGGGGGTCAGCAGCGGTGGTGTGGAACCAGCGGTGGTGTGGGCCCAGCGGGGGTGGTGTGGAACCAGCGGGGGTGGTGTGGGCCCAGCGGGGGTCAGCAGCGGTGGTGTGGAACCAGCGGGGGTGGTGTGGAACCAGCGGGGGTAGCCTGGGCCCAGCGGGGGTGGCGTGGGCCCAGCGAGGGTGGTGTGGAACCAGCGGTGGTGGCCTGGGCCCAGCGGGGATGGCGTTTATTCATTTCAAAATGGAAACCTTTGTTACTGCCAAACAATTGATTACCAAAGACTACTTCATGGCTTGCGTCGATTTAAAGATGCTTACTATTCGGTGCCTATGCGGAAGGATCACAGACGTTATTTAAAATTTAACTGGATGGGGGTAGCTCTGGCAGTATAGAGCAACCGAAAGGAATAACATCCGCCCCCAGACTATTTACCAACATTTTGAAACCAGCGCTAACGTTTCTTCGGAAACAAAAACATTTATTCATAGATTACCGACATGACATATTAATTGTGGGAAAAACTTTGAAATTTGCCAAAATAGCTGTATCAGCCAGCAAACAATTGTTTGAGAAACTGGGGTTTATCATCCATCCAGTTATATCTAAGCTAACACATTCCACCACTGTGGACTTCTTGGGGTTCACCTTTAAGTTAGTTCACATGTCGGTAACTTTACCAAAGGACAAGGCAACAGACTTAACTGAGGCTCCAACAACCTCATTGACACCAGTGAACCATCTATTTGACTGATAGAAAGGGTCATTGGCAATTTGTGGCTGCTTTTCCAGCCACACAGTTTTGACCTTTGCATTACCAAAATATTTACAAAGGGCAAAGGTACAAGCACTCAAAATCAATACTGGTCAATTCGATAGGCCAATGAAGCTACTAATCAAAGCAAGTATGGAATTACAATGGTGGAGGGAAAGCATTTGTCATTGTTCTAGCCCTATCATTGTCAGCAACCATTCAGTGGTGCTACAAACTGATGCCAGTTCTCATGGTTGTGGTGCTACTAATTCCATCTATAGTTTTGGAGGGAGATGGGATGCACAAGAGGCATAATTACTTCAGATACCTGGCATAAACTACTTGGAAATGTAGGGTGCATTCTATCGTCTAAAATCATAGTTGGGTAAATTGAATGGGTAAATTGTTGGGTAAATTGAATGGCTTAAAGGCCGATAAATCCCCAGGGCCAGATAGGCTGCATCCCAGAGTACTTAAGGAAGTAGCTCCAGAAATAGTGGATGCATTAGTAATAATCTTTCAAAACTCTTTAGATTCTGGATTAGTTCCTGAAGATTGGCGGGTAGCAAACGTAACCCCACTTTTTAAGAAGGGAGGGAGAGAGAAAATGGGGAATTACAGACCTGTTAGTCTAACATCGGTAGTGGGGAAACTGCTAGAGTCAGTTATTAAAGATGGGATAGCAGCACATTTGGAAAGTGGTGAAATCATTGGACAAAGTCAGCATGGATTTACGAAAGGTAAATCATGTCTGACGAATCTTATAGAATTTTTCGCGGATGTAACTAGTAGCGTGGATAGGGGAGAACCAGTGGATGTGGTGTATCTGGACTTCCAGAAGGCTTTCGACAAGGTCCCACATAAGAAATTAGTATACAAACTTAAAGCACAAGGCATTGGGGGTTCAGTATTGATGTGGATAGAGAAGTGGCTGGCAAACAGGAAGCAAAGAGTAGGAGTAAACGGGTCCTTTTCACAATGGCAGGCAGTGACTAGTGGGGTACCCCAAGGCTCAGTACTGGGACCCCAGCTATTTACAATATATATTAATGATCTGGATGAGGGAATTGAAGGCAATATCTCCAAGTTTGCGGATGACACTAAGCTGGGGGGCAGTGTTAGCTGTGAGGAGGATGCTAGGAGACTGCAGGGTGACTTGGATAGGCTGGGTGAGTGGGCAAATGTTTGGCAGATGCAGTATAATGTGGATAAATGTGAGGTTATCCATTTTGGTGGCACAAACAGGAAAGCAGACTATTATCTAAATGGTGGCCGATTGGGAAAGGGGGAGATGCAGCGAGACCTGGGTGTCATGGTACACCAGTCATTGAAGGTAGGCATGCAGGTGCAGCAGGCAGTAAAGAAAGCGAATGGTATGTTAGCTTTCATTGCAAAAGGATTTGAGTATAGGAGCAGAGAGGTTCTACTGCAGTTGTACAGGGTCTTGGTGAGACCACACCTGGAGTATTGCGTACAGTTTTGGTCTCAAAATCTGAGGAAGGACATTATTGCAATAGAGGGAGTGCAGAGACGGTTCACCAGACTGATTCCTGGGATGTCAGGACTGTCTTATGAAGAAAGACTGGATAGACTTGGTTTATACTCTCTAGAATTTAGAAGATTGAGAGGGGATCTTATAGAAACTTACAAAATTCTTAAGGGGTTGGACAGGCTAGACGCAGGAAGATTGTTCCCGATGTTAGGGAAGTCCAGGACAAGGGGTCACAGCTTAAGGATAAAGGGGAAATCCTTTAAAACCGAGATGAGAAGAACTTTTTTCACGCAGAGAGTGGTGGATCTCTGGAACTCTCTGCCACAGAGGGTAGTTGAAGCCAGTTCATTGGCTATATTTAAGAGGGAGTTAGATGTGGCCCTTGTGGCTAAGGGGATCAGGGGGTATGGAGAGAAGGCAGGTACGGGATACTGAGTTGGATGATCAGCAATGATCATATTGAATGGCGGTGCAGGCTCGAAGGGCCGAATGGCATACTCCTGCACCTAATTTCTATGTTTCTATACTGTTCAGAAATGCATCACCTGCATGTTAGACTACAGATTGATAACATCACCGTGGTGGCATATATTAACTATATGGGTGAAATCAAATCAGTATCATGTGATAATCCGGCTAACATAATTTGGCAATGGTGTATTCAGAAAAGTATTTGGATATCAGTTAGTTACCTACCGGGAAACCTCAAATTCAGTGGCAGACACCAGGTCACGCAAATTCAATGACAACATCGAATGGATGTTGGACCGCAAAGTGTTTGCTGATATCGTAGCACGATATGAAACACTAGATATCGATCTATTTGCATCTCGGCTTAATCATCAGTTGCTAAACTATGTTTCTTGGGAATCAGACATTGAGGCATCAGCGATGGATGCCTTCTCGCTGCATTGGGGGAAATTGTTTTTTCTTTGCATTTCTGCCTCATCAGTCCTGTATTACACAAAATAGTAAGATTAAACGAGAACTTACCAGTTTGAAGTTTGATCTGTATTTTATGAGGAGTTACGATGAGGGTTTACGTGAAGAAGCCCGTCCCAGGACGCGTTGCGGCATAACTTCAAAGCAGCGGTGTGGAATCACAGACAGACACGTATTTGAAGTAACATAGTAAAGAACAAAGAGACATAAATTATCAGTTTGATCCATGTAATGAGGGTGGGAGCGGAGGGCACGTAAACCCTCATCGTAACTCCTCATAAAATACAGATCAAACTTCAAACTGGTAAGTTCTCGTTTAATCTTACTATTTTACTTCGGAGTCACGTGAGTGATTCCGTGAAGATTTCAAAGCTCTGTGATTTCAAACCGTGTAACAGTTTATATCACTCGCTGCCGAAGCCTTTGATGGAGGAAGCGTGTTATCATAATCAACCAATGATTCTGTTTATAGAAAAACCCATGGTATTTTACAATAACACTGAAGAATTTTAAAAAATGCTCCCCTTGGCTAATTTGAATATTTGCAGATTGGAATCTTCCTGCAAATAAAAACAGGTTTTGTCAACAGTTTATAATTTATTTCTCTCTGAACGTTTACCCCCACTATTCTGCTGGAGCCAGGATGTGGTTTATAGGTACGTCCATTCTTTTGCCGTTGACATGGAAGCTTCTCCTGTGGGATGACAACTTTGACATGTTAGTTTTATCCCAAGAGCTTTAACCTGCTTGAGCCATTTCAAAAAAGGCTTGTTACCCGACCACAAGGTTTTTTGTAACCAACACACAAGGCTTTTCATCTCCCTCGCATAATTAGGTTGTGTCTATGTAAGGTAAAAAAAAAGGTCTTGGTACATTACCGTGTTCTCTGGCGGGTAAGCCCGGATTTTATGACTGGATAAGGTGCTCCTGGTCTGGTTTGACCATTCCCTGGACAAATGATAGAGATCTGGTCTGAAGCTGTGAGCATGGTGTCCAGTTGAAATAGGAGTAGTGACTGGACCCTCTGTGCTGCTCCATGTGCCTTTAACATATGTTTTTAGTGCATAGAAGGTTCAGGTTTTGGACTCTGGCTGGTGGGATCCCCTGAAGTGTGGTTAACCACTGTGACATCCCATATATAGGTGTACATTGTCTAGGGGTTTAGAGTTTTAATACCCTTCATTACCACCAGCCAGTGACCCCATGGCCTGTTGTCCTGTAGCTGTTTTGAAAAAGAACAGGCAGGGCAATTCTAGCTGTGTTGATGGCACTGTAGCCGAATCCTTCATCACGATGAAGGTTCTCCAGGAATTCCAGTTCGTAGTACCTGATTCGGATGAGTAGGTTTTCCCCTTTATCCTTGCAGTACTTCTCTTGATGCTGGACAAGTGTTGTAGTCCAGTGGATGTTCAAAGGGATGCTGACATGGTGTCGATTATTCAGTATAACAATCCCAGTCCCAGAGGTTTGCGCAGAATCTGCAGCTCAGGAGCTTATTTCTCATGGCACAGTAGATTTGTGCCCGGCTCCGATATTAATAATTCTGGGTACTGGAAAAACACCATCCAAGTTCCAACAACCATGTTATGGCGTGAAGTGAAACAAGGCCTGCGTAAGTCCGTCAGGTACTATCAAATACCTGAAGCAGAATCCTTTTGTACTGTGCGTTGTTCTCGATTGGTGAGGCAGAAGGGAAAATACATAAAATTAATTTCACCAATGCTGCGTGAACGCATTTGTCTATCAATATTATAAATACATTCTTGAATGACAACATGACCTATAGGCCAAAAGTTAATATAGATAGCTGACGATCTTTCTCCTGGAACTATCTGTCCCAGAGAAATGTTTTAATGAGGATTCCACTTGCCCAGGGTCTGGTTTCACCCCGCGACATACATAGGACATCCCCAAACACCTGGTGATATAGCGTTAATGCAAATAATCGATATCAGTTTCACATTCCATTTTAATTGTCATTGTCAGTGTACAGTACAGCGACAATGAAAATGCATTAATATCTGTTGCATCATATAGCTTGATAGTTTTGTTAAACTTTATATGAAAACATCTAATTGATGTTGTCCTTACTTTTATGTGACCTGGTGTCTGTCACCTTATTTTGCTTACCAGGCAGGTAAGTTGTTGATAGTCCAATACCTCTATGGATATACCATTGCCAAATTGTTTTGACCAACTTGTCATATGATACCGACTTTATGCTGCCATATGGTTAATATAGGCCACCTCCATAGTGTAGTCTTATTTATACCCATACATGCAAGTGCTTAAACTCATAATTTTCACCCGAGCAATTTTTTAGATACTTAATGCCCAGTATAAGTGGTAACCCCACCACTGTCTTTCTGATATTATTTCAGTGGGTAACTTCATGAGATGACCAATGACAACCTATATGTTGATTTTGATACTAACATCTGAATCATGTAGACAGAAAATGGTACCATTTCCCCCAATTACTCTGTTATTTGTCGAGTAGTTGGTAGTTTGACCATTAGTTTGTTCTTTGTTTGTGCCAATTCAACTATGTTGTCTCTTGGCAACATTAAAGTTACGTGGACTGAATTAATATGAAAGCCAAGATAGTCCAAGAAAGCGCTCTATTTGCTGGTAGGAACCAGACCCACCTACCTCCATGGATATTGGCGGGGTTGTGTTTTTTCTTTTTGAGGGTTCTTCCCTGTCGATGTACTGGCGATGTTGGGGGGAGGCGCATTTTCCAGGGGGTCCGCTGCAGGCCCTGACCTAAAAAGGTTTCTGGGGATAGTGCGGCCCCAAGCTTTGACCAGTCGCATATTCGGGACGCCGACTGGTAGATACAGTGGTGTGCTGCCGCCTGGGTGGAAAATGAAGAGCTTTGGTATGTTCGTTGCCGGTGGTGCCCTCATGAGGCTAAAGGTCTTAGACGCCTCTTCCATCTCTTTGAGCTGTTTGTTCAAGTCCTCCCCAAATAAAAAATGAGTCGGTCTCTACTGATGGAGTTTTGCATAATCCTGCAAATTTAGGATTGAGGGCCGGCCTGATGTTGTCTCTTCTCAGGTTATTCAGCTCATATTGTGTCGTGCACATGAGTGCCAGGACATCCTGTTGGTGAGATGTCATATCTACGGTCTCGACACCCCGCGCATGGGCTGTTATAGCCGCCGTGAGGAGGCGAAGTATGCGCTGGAGTTCGACCTCCTGTGTCCGAATCGGTCCCTCCACGTTGCCCCATATTTGAGGATTGAGGCTCTTGACCTTGAGAGCCTCACAATTATCCAGGGCTGTGTGCTCCTCAAGCACTTGGGCGAGCACCTTCTCCCGCAGTGGTTTGTTGGAGAGATGGTTTATGCTGTCAGCCATCCTTGGCTCCAGTGGTGCTCCAACCCGTGGGGTAGCGACGAATCGGCTTACGACCCCCAGCAGCTCTTCCTGCACACCCTGCTCTCTTTCGCTCCTTCTGCCTGCCCCATACTCAGACCAGCCTGCCCCTGGTCACCGATGCTAACCTCCCATTCCTGGTCCGAGGTCGCAAAGGGAGGTGCCGGACTCAGCACCATGGAGGGGGCGCCTGTCCTGTCTGTCCGAGAGCGCTGCTGCTCTCGGTAGACCATCCCCTCCAATAGCTGCTGGATGCAGCTTAGGCGGCTGTCTCTCCCCCGCTTTGGGGTGGACATTTCCCCCCCATCTCCGACAAGTCGGAGACGACCGGCCGTTTTGCTTCCTGTCCGCTTTCCCAGTCCGCCGTGTAGGCTATGGCGAGACTGGCTTGGCTCGGTCTCAGGGATAGCGAAAAAACGCTCTACGAGCGACGCTGCCGCCGGTTGCTGCCCCGCTGGTAGAGTTGGAGCGGGGCAGTTCCTCTTTGCGAGTTCTGCGTTGTGTTCCTGAACTCTGTAATAAAACACAACTGCAAACTCACCTTTCCAATGCCCAAGAGTCGTTCCTGCAGCTCAGGCAGCTGTCTCTCCCCCTCCTGGGTGGAGAGACTTCCCAGTCCAATGTCGTTCCACTGCCGGGTTTTCCACACATCCAGCCCGCTCCCTTTTGCCGTTGACGTGGTCAGGTGCTAGCGGGCTGGCTCGGTCCCGGTGTCGGGTTTGTGGACCGCCCTACTAAGCGGTCCTACCGCCTGTTGCTGCCCAAAGACGTCGTTTCGTCGGGCAGGTGCAGCATTTGCCTCCCAGCCCGCAGCTGATGCTGACGGGCTTGGTACAGAGTCGGGAGCGGGGCGCTGATTAGCGGTCCTCCTGCTGTACTCGGGCTGCAGCGCACTCCACGCCAGCACTGCTCCGTGGGTCCCGTTAACGGCTCCGCAAAGTCGGAAGCCTCCTCCCGCCCGCCTGCCTGCCTCACCTGGACAGTCTTTGAGGGCGAGCGAGGACTGAGGGGAACCCCCAGCGCAGTGCTAGCCCGCGCCGCTGTCCTGTGGACAGTTACCGGCAGCCGCACCATGGTCCGCCGGTGAGTCCTTGTTGCGTCTTCCTCCCCTTCCGACAACGGAAAAAAACTCCTCCCGGAGTCCAAGGGGCCGCTTGCTTGCCCTGCAGGGAACAAGCAGACGCAAAGGCTGTAAAGTAAAGGTAAGTACTTACCTAAACTTTAGCTTTTCTCGTTTCTGCGGGAGCCCTGTCTCCCGCGCTGCCGCTTGGCCTGCTGAAACGTAATGCCGCAACGCGTCCTGGGACGGGCTTTTTCACGGAATCACTCACGTGACTCCGAAGTAAAATACAACAAGACTCGGCGTCTGGTATTTTGGTAGTGTCCGATTGGCCTGCTCAACCATGGTTCCTGTGATTCTTGTTATGGTTTTAGAACCATACATCTCCGTTCCGAAACGACCAGATTTGTTGGTTCATCCCGTAATGGGGAAAAGCCATCCATGCCATAATAGGACACATTTGCTGATTGGTAGAATCTTAAGAAACCATTTCTGGACCTGGGACCAACGGACTGAACAATGAACATATCGGGTCTACATCAGGAAGTGGGAGAAACTGTTCAAGGAACAACATCACTTACTGTACGACGAACATAACCTCTGTGCTGGAATTCCTGGCTAGCCCCGCTATGATGATGTGCTCAGTTATAGTGCCATAAACTGCGCCAGAAGTGCCCTTACAGCAAATATGTGGCAAAGATCAGAGCATCATTCTGTCGGGACCTACCCCTGGTAACTAAACTTATGAGGGATATTTTAATATTAATCCCCAAGGACAAGGTATTCCCAAATATGGGATGTGAGTATAGTCCTAACATTACTGAGGAATTGGTCACCAGCAACAGCTTTGTCCCTGCATAGACTAACATATAAAATAGTCATGCGATGGCATTGGTCTCAGCACATAGAGTTCAGTCGTTACATAAACTAAGGCTGGATAGTATCACCACTTCAACGAGTAAAATAACCTTTTACATCCACGGATTAGTTAAACAGAGCAGACCGGGAACGTCAGGCCTCTCAATAGAATTCAGAGCATACCCAATAGATGATCTCTATGCATTACGAGACATTCATTCTTATACATAGAGAACACTAAACAACTCAGAGGCAATGAGATGGCATTACTGATCAGCCACTAACAGACCCATAATAGGGTATCGGTACAAACAATTTCCAGACGGCTGAAACAGGTTTTAACGGCTGCTGGGGTGGATACTATCATATTCAAATCTCATACCACTAGGGCTGCAGCTACATCAGCAGCTAAGGAATCCCTCATGTTCTCAATAGGCACATCCATCCTTGCTGCCGATGATGTGGATGCTGCCCTGGTGGAATGAGATTTATATACATTAATGTCTATCCCAGCAGCTTCCAATACCTGTTTTAACCATCGTGAAATGGTCTGGCTTGTTACCCTGCCATGTGGTTTCTTGTGGCTGACCCATAAGGCTCTTTCACTTCCTCGGATATTATGGGTTGTGTCTATATAACTTTTTATGTGGGTCACCACACACAATCGTGGCTCTGGTGGGTAAGCCCGGAATGCCACTAGCGTGTTTGATGTTCCTGGCCTGCTTTGCTTTATCAGACCTTGTATTGTGAAGGTTATCTGATCTGACGTTGTTTCCATGCTGTCCAGTCGAAGTTTATGCAATGACTGGACCCTCTGAGCAAATACTAGAGCCATCAGCATGAGCGTTTTTAATGTCAATTGCTCTAAACAGGGATCTTGCTGGTGGTCTGTCCCGAAGGTATGTGAGCACAATACTGATATCCCAAATTTGAGTATATCTAGGCTTGGGGGGCTTGATGTTAAATATGCCCCTCATTAGTTTGACCACCAGCGGATGGGACTCCATGGGCTGATGTCCTGCAGGTTTGAGGTAGTTGGAGAGTGCACTACGTGCCGTGTTGATGGCACTGTAGCTCATATCTTCATGATAGTGTAAGTAGGCCAGGAACTCCAGAACATTGGCTACTGTGGCTGTTTCGTAAGTAGTCCCCGTTTCTTGGCAGTACCTCTCCCATTTCCTGATGTTGGTTAGGTACTGCCTCTTTGTAGATGTTCTGAGGGATGCTGACATGGTGGTGATGGTTTGTTGCGATAATCCCAGGTCCAGATAAGGTCGGTTTAAAATCTGCAACCCAGGAGATTCATGTCTTGATGGCATGGGTGGCTGATGCCTGACACTGGGTGAGTCAGTAACCCTGGATGACTGGGGAACACCATTGGTGCTTCCACCACCATGTCATGGAGTATTGGGAACCATGGCTGTGTAGGCCAGTCGGGCACCACCAAAATTCCAGATGCTGAGTCCATCTGGATTTTTCGAAGTACCCGACTGATGAGGCAGAAGGAAGGAAAGGCATAGAAAACAAACTTTCCCCAGTCCAGCGTGAATGCATCTACCGCTGCTGCCTCCGGATCTGGTTCCCACGCGACATAGATAGGTAGTTGGTGATTCAGTCTTGATGTAAATAAATCTATATCTGGCTTCCCATATTGCTTTACAATTTTACCGAACGTTTTAGGATTTAACATCCATTCGATGTTGTCATTGAATTTGCGTGACCTGGTGTCCGCCACTGTATTTAGCTTACCTGGTAGATAGGTAGCTGAAAGCCAAATATGTCTTTCGACACACCGTTGCCAAATCGTATTGACCAATTTGTCGCATGATAAAGATTTTATGCCGCCCATATGGTTAATGTAAGCCACCACCGTAGTATTATCTATTTGTAATCTAACATGCAAGTGATGCATATTGGATACATATGCTTTTAAACCATAAAAGGCGCCCAACATTTCCAAAGAATTAATGCCCAGTGTAGATAGTAATGATGATTCTAAATTAGTCCATCTACCACCTGTGCTGGATATGGAGTTAGTTGCTCCCCACCCTTTAGCACTGGCATCTGTTTGGAGTACTAAAGTAGCATTAGTAATAACAATAGGACTATAACTGTGCCAAATATTTTGTGTCCACCACTGTAGCTCTGATATTGCTTCAGGGGGTAAACTCATGATTCGGTCATAATGACCTTTATGTTGTTTTAGTGCACTTATCTTTGCTCTTTGTAAATTTTGATAGTGCAAAGGTCCAAATTGGATAGCTGGAAATGCTGCTACCATTTTGCCAATTACTGCTGCCACTTGTCGAATAGTTGGTTTTTTGTTTATCTTTAAGTTATTACATGATTGTACTAATGCAATCATCTTTCCCCTTGACAGGGTAATAGTCATTTGGACTGAGTTAATTGTGAAACCCAGGTAATCCATAATTGTGGATGGTTTTAACTTGGATTTATCTGGATGTAAAACAAAGCCTAGAGTCTCTAGGAGTTGTTTAGTGGCTGATACTGCTGCTACAGTCAATTCCATAGTTTTCCCAACTATGAAGATGTCGTCCAAATATGCCATGACTATATGATTAAGTTTCCTTAACGTTGCCAAGGCTGGCTTTAATATTTTGGTGAATAGTCTTGGGGCTGAAGTAAGCCCATTAGGCAGTGCTTTATACTGCCACAGCTCCCCCATCCAGATAAATTTAAGATATCTGCTATAATCCTTATGTATAGGTACCAGATAGTAAGCATCTTTGAGATCAATGCTTGCCATATAGTATCCTTTGGAAATCAGTTGTCTAGCAGTTACAAATGTTTCCATTTTGAAATGTATATACTTAACAAATTTATTCAGGGATGTTAAGTCAATGATGATGCGATATCCACCATCTTTTTTACTTTTGGTAAATATGTTGGAAACAAATTCCAAGGGTTCATGACTAGTTTTTTCTATGACCCCTTTATTTATAAGCCTCACCAGTTCAGCTTGTCCCTCCTGTTGTTCCTTATTGGAGAGTACAAATGCCCTCTCTGGCACATGTTGAACTGGCGGTATATTTGAGATAAATTCTATTTTATACCCTCTAATACTATTAAGTATATATTTATCATCAGTGATCGTTCCCCATGCTTTTGTAAACAAGTGTAACCTCCCACCCGTTAGTAAGGCACCCTTATTCTCGATATGCAGGTAGGAACCAGATCCACCTACCTCCATGGTTATTGTCGGGGTTGTGGTTTTTTCTTCCGTAATGTTTTCCCTGTCGACGTGCTGGCGATGTTGGGGGGAGGCGCATTTTCCAGGGGGTCCGCGGCGGGCCCTGACCTAAAAAAGGTCTCTGGGGATAGTGCGGCCCCAAGCTTTCACCAGTCGCATATTCCCGATGCCGACTGGTAGATACAGTGGTGTGCTGCCGCCTGGGTGTAAGTAACGGTTTTGGTTTGTTTGTCACTGGTGCTGCCCTCATGAGGCTAAAGGTCTTAGATGCCTCTTCCATATCCTTTAGTTGCTTGGTTAGGTCCTTCCCGAATAACAATGAGTCGGACTCGACTGATGGTGTTTTGCATAACCCTGCAAACTTTGGGTTGAGGGCAGGTCGGATGTTCTCTCTGCGCAGATTATTTAACTCATATTGAGTTGTGCACATTAGTGCAAGCACATCCTGTTGGTGTGTGGTCATCTCCTCCGTCTGGACACACCGCGCATAGGCTGTAATTGCCGACGTGAGGAGGCGAAGTATGCGCTGAAGTTTCACTTCCTGTGCCCGCATTGGTCCCCCCACATTCCCCCAGATTTGAGCATTGAGACTCTTTACTTTGAGAGCCTCGCAATTTTCTGGGGCTGTGTGCTCGTCCAGCACTTGGGCGAGCACCTTCTCCTGAAGTGGTTTATTGGAGAGATGATTAATGCTGGCCGCCATCCTTGGCTCCAGCGGTGCTCCAACCCGTGGGGTAGCGACAAATCGGTTTACTACACCCAGCAGCTGTTCTTCCTGCACACCCTGCTCTCTTTCGAATCCTTCCGCCTGCCCCTTATTCAGACCAGCCCTGCCCTGGTCACCGATGCTAACCTCCAATTCCTGGTCTGAGGTAGCAAAGGGAGGTGCCTGGCTTGACACCATGGAGGAGGCGCCTGTCCTGTCTGCCCGAGAGCGCTGCTGTTCTCGGTAGACCATCCCCTCCAAGAGCTGCTGTATGCAGCCCAGGCGGTTGTCTCTCCTCCGTTTTGGGGAGGACATTTCCCCTTCCGATGAGTCGGAATCGACCGGCCGGTTTGTCTTCCGGGTGGCTTTCCCAGCCCGCCGTGTAGGCTCTGACGTGACTGGGACCGGCTCGGCCTCGGGAATCTCAAACCGCTGTTCCAGCGGGAGTACCGCCGGTTGCTGCCCCGCTGGAATCGGCTCCTCCGGTGGAGTTAAAGCACGGGCAGTCCTCTGAGCGAGTTTCTTGCGTTGGGACATATTTGCAAAGCAAAGAACTAACGCCAAACTCCCTCCGGTTTCCCAACGCACCGTCCACTTACCTGATGGTGCGTTTTAAAGTGCAGCTGGAGAGCCTGACTCCAGCTGCCGCCGCTGTTGCACTTGCTGGCGTAATGCCGCGCCTGCGCCCTGAGCGGGCTTCTTCACGAAGTCACTCATATGACTCCGAAGTAAAATTGGCCTCACCAATGCCTTGTACAATTTTAACATTACATCCCAACTTCTATACACAATGCTCTGATTTATAAAGGCCAGCACACCAAAAGCTTTCTTTACCACCCTATCTACATGAGATTCCACTTTCAGGGAACTGTGCACAGTTATTCCCAGATCCCTCTGTTCACCTGCATTCTTCAATTCCCTACCATTTACCATGTACGTCCTATTTTGATTTGTCCTGCCAAGATGTAGCACCTCACACTTATCAGCATTAAACTCCATCTGCCATCTTTCAGCCCACTCTTCCAACTGGCATAAATCTCTCCGTAGACTTTGAAAATCTACTTCATTATCCACAACCCCACCCATCTTAGTATCATCTGCATACTTACTAATCCAATTTACCACACCATCATCCAGATCATTGATGTACATGATAAACAACAGTGGACCCAAGACAGATCCCTGTGGCACCCCACTAGTCACTGGCCTCCAACCTGACAAACATCCATCCACCATTACTCTCTGGCGTCTCCCATTCAGCCACTGTTGAATCCATCTTGATACTCCACCATTAATACCCAACAACCTTCCGTGAGGAACCTTGTCAAAGGCCTTACTGAAGTCCATATATACAACATCCACTGCTTTACCCTCATCAATTTCCTGAGTAGTCTATTCAAAAAATTCAAGAAGATTAGTCAAACATGACCTTCCAGGCACAAATCCATGTTGACTGTTCCTAATCAGACCGTGTTTATCCAGATGCGTATATATATTATCTCTAAGTATCCATTCCATTAATTTTCCCACCACTGAAGTCAAACTAACAGGTCTATAATTGCTAGGTTTACTCTTAGAACCCTTTTTAAACAATGGAACAACATGCGCAGTACGCCAATCCTCCAGCACTATTCCCGTTTCTAATGACATTTGAAATATTTCTGTCATAGCCCCAGCTATGTCTACACTAACTTCCCTCAATGTCCCAGGGAATATCATGTCCGGACCTGGAGACTTATCCACTTTTATATTTCTCAAACGTGTCAGTACATCCTCTTCTTTGAATCCCAGAGTTTCCATAGCTACTCTACTCGTTTCCCTTACCTCACATAATTCAATATCCTTCTCCTTGGTGAATACCGAAGAAAATAAATTGTTCAATATCTCCCCCATCTCTTTTGGCTCTGCAGATAGCTGTCCACTCTGACTCTCTAATGGACCAATTTTATCCCTCGTTATCCTCTTGCTATTAATATAGCTGTAGAAACCCTTTGGATTTACTTTCACCTTACTTGCCAAAGCAACCTCTTAACTTCTTTTAGCTTTTCTAATTTCTTTCTTAAGATTCTTTTTACAGGAACAAAAGTGAAATTATGTCGATAAAACCAAAGACTCAACACACCTCCGGAAATTCCCCTTTAAAATAGCCACAGAAAAATTCAAATATTTGGGAATTGAAATTACTAGAAACTACCATGATATGTTTAAAGCCAATTATAATCCCTTACTTAAGAAATGAAATAATTTGATTAAATTCTGGAAAACACTTCCGATGTCCCTAATAGGCAGAATAAACGCTATAAAAATCTTTTTACCACAAATCCTATACCTATTTCAATCAATACCTATATATCTCCCAAAAAAGTTTTTCAAAAAAATTGGACTCAGACATTACAAATTTTATATGGGATTATAAATCCCATAGAATGCAAAGAGCACACCTTAATAAACGGAAAGAGTTGGGTGGTCTAGCGCTCGCTAACTTTATGTATTATAATTGGGCAGTAAATATTAAAAATATGATTCACCTGCTGGACAATTCTGCCCAGCAAGTGGACTGGATTGTAATGGAAAGAGAGGACTGCTCTCCGTGTAACATAGGAGCGACTCTCCTCTCACCAATACATTTGAATAACAAAAATTATAATAAAAATCCAATTATACATAGCACAATTAAAACATGGAAACAAATGAAACAATTTAAAATTAAGAAACCTATCTCTTTTAATACCAATAGTCAATAATCCATCGTTTAAACCATCAATTATAGACAAATCATTTATACAATGGGAAAGAATGGGAATCAAAACGCTCGAAGATCTGTATGAATTGGGAAAATTACTATCATTTCAACAACTACAACTGAAATATAATTTGAAAAATAAATATTTTCAAATCCGTGATTATCTGAAAAAATACACAATAGATTCTCATAATATGCCTACAGAGTTACTGGATTAAGCAATGAAGACAAAGGCGAAATCAGCGAATCTAATATCGTACCTGTATAACATCATCTTAAATATAGAAATACCCACAACTGATGGAATTAGAAGAGATTGGGAACAAGAATTAGCTATAAACATTTCAAAAGAGACCTGGGATAATCATTTATTACAGGTGCATAAATGTTCGATCAACGTACGCTCATCTAATTTAAAACATTACATAGACTATCTTATTCAAAAACTAAAATAAATAAACTCTTCCCTAATGTTTCACCAATCTGTGATAAATGCCTGTGTCAAGAAGCTACCATAGCGCATTCTTTTGTTTTTTGTACAAAAATCCAAACATTCTGGAATGAAATATTCCACATCTTTACAAAATTAATCAAAATAAAACTGGTACCAAAACCAGAATGGATTATCTTTGGAATATCGGAAGGTAACCCTGAACTAAACGTGTTTCAGAAGAACTTACTCAATTACGGGCTAATAATGGGAAAAAAGCTTATACTTAAAATCTGGAAAAATGCGCCCACACCAACAATAAAAATGTGGATATCAAATATGTTTGAAACATTACATCTGGAAGAGATGAGATTCCTCTTAGCAGGCAAAGCAGACCAATTCCAAAAGACGTGGTCTACGTTTTTGGAACTATTACAAGCATAAGGTGCAATAGTAATCACACAAATAAATAAACAAGTAGATAGATAGATAGATAGATAGATAAATAGATAGATAGATAGATAGATAGACAGACAGACAGACAGACAGACAGACAGACAGACAGACAGACAGACAGACAGACAGACAGACAGACAGATAGATAGAGAGACAGATAGATAGATAGATAGATAGATAGATAGATAGATAGATAGATAGATAGATAGATAGATAGATAGATAGATAGATAGATAGATAGATAGATAGATAGATAGATAGATAGATAGATAGATAGATAGATAAATCAATAGATAGATAGATGGGTGAATAAATAGACGGATAAATAAATAAATAAATAGACGGATGAATAGACAAATAAATAAATAGATAGATGAGTAGATAGATGAATAAATAAATAAATAAATATATAAAAGGTACCAGGATCTGGCAACGGGGGGCAAAACAACAAAGACGGACTTGGGTGGTAGTCCCCTTTCTACAGAGTATAATGTTATAATAGAGCGATTGTTTCTCCTTTCTTTTTCTTTCTTTTCTAGGGTCTAATTTCTTTCTTTACTTCCTTCTCTAACTCCTTTTCTAAGGGGCTTTCTGTTCCCAACACTCTCCTGCACCTTCACGACTCTTGTGCAATTTCTTTCTTTACTTCCTTCTCTAACTCCTTTTCTAAGGGGCTTTCTGTTCTCAACATTCTCCTGCACCTTCACGACTCTTGCGCACTTTCTTTACTTCCTTTACTTCTATCTTTTTTTAAAGCTCAAAATATGACGCGGTACAAAAAATGTATTAAGACACATGTGTTGTGTATTATTGTAATTTACCGTACTTCTAATAAAAAAAATAAAAACAGATTATTTTTGCATTCTTTATACTCCTCAAGCACCTCATTTACTCCATGCGGCCTATAACTATTGTAGATCTCTCTCTTTTTCTGAACCAAGTGTCCAATTTCCCTTGTCCTCTTGTTTGAATTCTCCCTACTCTCAATGGGAAAAGCTTATCCACGTCAACTCTGTCTATCCCTCTCATCATTTTAAAGACATCTATCAAGTCCCCCCTTAACCTTATGCGCTCCAAAGAATAAAGACCTAACTTGTTCAACCTTTCTCTGTAACTTAGAGATATCATGATATACTCAGAGGTGCCAGTTATTTTCCGAGTATTTCAATATTCTAGTACCTGAAAACCAGTATTTTGCTGAGGAAATCAGTATTTTTACGTGGTTCCATTTTGCTGAATTAAAATTAATTTTTAAATGTATTAAAGATAAGGATAAGGATACAGAGATTTACTAGAATGTTGCCTGGGTTTGATGCGTTGGCCTTTATTAATCAGAGCATTGAGTGTAGAAGTTGGGATGTAATGTTAAAATTGTACAAGGCATTGGTGAGACCAAATCTGGAGTATGGTGTACAATTTTGGTCGTCTAATTATAGGAAAGGTCAATAAAATAGAGAGAGTACAGAGGAGATTTACTAGAATGTTACCTGGGTTTCAGCAACTAAGTGACAGAGAAAGATTGAACAAGTTAGGTCTTTGTTCTTTGGAGCGCAGAAGATTAAGGGGGGACTAGATATAGGTCTTTAAAATGATGAGAGGGATAGACAGAGTTGACGTGGATAAGCTTTTCCCACTGAGAGTAGGGAAGATTCAAACAAGAGGACATGACTTGAGAATTAAGGGACAGAAGTTTAGGGGTAACATGAGGGGGGACATCTTTACTCAGAGAGTGGTAGCTGTGTGGAATGGGCTTCCAGAGGAAGTGGTGGAGGCAGGTTCGATTTTATCATTTGAAAATAAGTTAGATAGGTATGTGGACGGGAAAGGAATGGAGGGTTATGGTCTGAGTGCAGGTAGATGGGACTAGGCGAGAATAAGTGTTCGGCACGGACTAGAAGGGCCGAGTTGGCCTGTTTCCGTGCTGTCATTGTTAAATGGTTATACGGTTATACTAGACTAAGTGGGACCCGTTGGGTCCCAAGTTCACACGGGAGGGCTGATCCCCCAACGAAATATTCCACCTCCCCACCAATTCCAATATTGGTGGCCAGTGGGGGGGGGGGGCTTTCTGGAGTGCTGGTATGGGTTCTTGAGGTGGCAGCTCAGTCCCTCAAGCCTGATCTGCTGGCAGCTCACTCACGGCTGGTGGGCTGGCAGTTGACGCATGACTTTTCCTTGAATTTCCATTTCATGCAGGGTGCACGGCCACCAAATTCAAATGCAGTTTACAACCACTTCATGCAGGGTGCAAGGCCATTGAATCCTAGTGCGGTTACAACCACTTCAAGCAGGATCCAAGGCTAGCAAATTCATATGCAGTTTCATACCATTTCATGCAGGGTGAAACCACCATAAAACCACACAAAACACCCAACTCACTGTTCAGTTGACATTCAGCGTGTTCAGTTGATTCACAGCACAGACAGCGTCATGACCTCACACTCTCCCATCATCCAGAGACTGAGCGACACCCACACTTCCGGGTTTTATAAACCTTCCCCCCGGAAAAGGTGTGGCTTTCAGGGCGTGATTGACAGGACAGAGATTCTCAACATTTTTAAACACCAATAAGACTTTTATTTTTAATTGATGGGAAGAATTTCCTGCACATGCTCAGCGGAGGGGAGACTGAGTGAGATGGGCAAAGGTCACAGCCATAAGTGGTAGCGTTTTATCTAAAATCGATACACAGTGCAAACAGGAAGTAAGTGCATTTGCAGTCCTACCTTTTAGCTTCAAGCCAAATCACCCAAGGCACCATTTGCAGAAAGTAGTGCCGTTCAACTTCCAGCCAAAGCACCCGCCTCCATGGCAGTAAGTTGTGCCTTTTAACTTCCAGCCAAAACACGCAAGCCACCATTGTCAATAAGTAGCGTCTTTCAACTTCACGCCACCATTTGCAGTAAGTAGTGCCTTTCAACTAAAAGCCAAAGCACCCAAGCCACCATTTGCAGTAAGTAATACATTTCTAGGAGTGCAGAAGGTTAAGGGGGGACTAGATAGAGGTCTTTAAAATGATGAGAGGGATAGACAGAGTTGACGTGGACAAGCTTTCCCCTTTGAGAATAGGGAAGATTCAAACAAGAGGACATGACCTGAGAATTAAGGGACAGAAGTTTAGGGGTAATATGAGGGGGAACTTCTTTACTCAGAGAGTGGTAGTTTGTGGAATGGGCCTCCAGTGAAGGTGGTGGAGGCAGGTTCGATTTTATCATTTAAAAATAAATTGGATAGGTATATGGACGGGAAAGGAATGGAGGGTTATGGTCTGAGTGCAGGTAGATGGGACTAGGGGAGAATAAGTGTTCGGCACGGACTAGAAGGGCCGAGTTGGCCTGTTTCCGTGCTGTCATTGTTAAATGGTTATACGGTTATACTAGACTAAGTGGGACCCGTTGGGTCCCAAGTTCACACGGGAGGGCTGGTCCCCCAACGAAATATTGCACCTCCCCACCAATTCCAATATTGGTGGCCAGTGGGGGGGGGGGGGGGGGGGGGGGCTTTCTGGAGTGCTGGTATGGGTTCTTGAGGTGGCAGCTCAGTCCCTCAAGCCTGATCTGCTGGCAGCTCACTCACGGCTGGTGGGCTGGCAGTTGACTCATGACTTTTCCTTGAAATTCCATTTCAAGCACGGTGCAAGGCCATTGAATCCAAGTGCGGTTACAACCACTTCAAGCAGGATCCAAGGCCATTGAATCCAAGTGCGGTTACATACCACTTCAAGCAGGATCCAAGGCCATTGAATTCATATGCAGTTTCATACCATTTCATGCAGTGTGAAACCACACAAAACACCCAACTCACTGTTCAGTTGACATTCAGCGTGTTCAGTTGATTCACAGCACAGACAGAGTCATGACCTCACACTCTCCCATCATGCAGAGACTGAGCCTACCCACACTTCCGGGTTTTATAAACCTTCCCCCCGGAAAAGGTGTGGCTTTCAGGGCGTGATTGAATTCCCTGCACATGCTCGGCGGAGGAGAGACTGAGTAAGATGGCCAAAGGTCACAGCCGTA
>JAWMAR010005600.1:0-26202 GCA_036785375.1 Leucoraja ocellata
GGTCAATCAGGTCACAGTTAATCAATGATCTTGTTCCAGACTGTTTTCAGTTTTTCTCTGATCCCCTTATTGAGAGCAAAGCACCAAGGCAAACTTCTTGTATATATACATACTTGGCTAATAAAATTTATTCAACATTTTAAATTTATTCAATTCAAGAGTGTTTAATTGTCACATGTACCGGCAGCGGAATAATGACATTCTTGCTGCAACTTTAGACCCTTACACGGATAATATATAATAATCAATAATGCAATCAATCAATACCAGAAGTACCAGGTAACCACATATAGTGGAATAGTGCGAAACCCAAAATCCTTGTGCAACCAAAGACATAGTCCATTGCCCAAGTCCACAATTCGAGTGATCTTACCGTCGAATGTAGCGAGCATTCAATCAAATGTCCTCAGTGGAAGAGTTTACAGAGTTCTACGTGAAGACCTCATCTCCGTCCTCCCTGCCCAGTCCCTTATCCTCATACTATGTCCCCTAAAGGACAGCATCTTCACATGGAAGCGATCCTGTAAATCCACGTTACACTGACTGACCCTTAGTTGCACACACCTGCAAACAATAGCACAGTTAGAGCATCTTGACAATGTACAATCTCAACAATCTGTACAATCTTTGTACAATCTCAGCAAGATGGCAGAGTGGTTCAGCACAGTAGAGTTGCTGCCTTACAGCACCAGAGACCCGGGCTCAATCCAGACTCTGTCTGTACAGGGTTTGCATGTTTTCCCTGAGACCGCGTGGGTTTCCTCCGGGGGCTCAGGTTTCCTCTCACATTCCCATGACCTGCAGATTGTAAGTCAATTGGCTTCTGTAATTGTCCTTAGTGTAGGATAGAACTAATGTACAGGGTGATCGGTGGTCGAAGCAGGCTCGGTGGGCCGAAGGGCCTGTTTCCACGCGGTATCTCTAAAGTAAACCATACTAAGACCTCCTTACTCGGGCACTCCAATACTTGTCATCAAGGCCATTTCCTCCCTAATTGGTTTACTCTCTGTGCCTCCCGAACCAGTAATGGCGGATCCCTTTGTACACCATTTTACTCATTTCTGAACCATCTTTTCAAATTAATTGCGATTTTCTACTCTTCCCCCCCCCCCCCCCCTTTCCGGCACCAGCACATGTTTCCCAGATAGCCCTCCATCTGACACATCCATTAAACCTGTCTCACTGTCTCAGTCTTTCTCCAAACTCTGACCGGCTCATGTTACCATTTACCTTTGCATCAACAAACGTGGATACATTACTTGTCATTTCTTTCTGTTATTCGTATAAACAGAACAGTCAAGACCCGCACCCATATCTATGACACACCATAGCAGTCTGCCAATCAGCAAAAGCTGTATTACTTCCATTCCTGGCCACAGTGTAATCAACCCCCCCCCATCCCGTCCCGTCCTG
The DNA here is from genome assembly GCA_036785375.1 of Leucoraja ocellata. NCBI lineage: Eukaryota > Metazoa > Chordata > Chondrichthyes > Rajiformes > Rajidae > Leucoraja > Leucoraja ocellata. The sequence goes on from JAWMAR010005600.1 coordinate 1,414, forward strand.
ACACCCTCTATATACAACTATACGTAATATTGCTCCTGTCAAATGCCTGTTGAGAATACAGACTCTGGACACTCTCTGTTTTGCCCTTATATCAATATCACTCCAAGATGCTGCAGGGTAGCCGGAAGGTTGCATTAACAAAGCACTTTATTGAACAAGAGGTCCATGCATGCCTTCTACACAGAGACAAGCAAATAGGCTCCGTACATACAGAGAGCAAAAGTATTCTTGAAACCGTGCTACTTTTTATTTCTAATGACAATTTTAAAGATGTACTTACCTCCAATGGATTATCCACAAAAGGTTCACATTAGATCATTCATCAGACTTCTGCCATAAAATTGCATAACTGTGTAATCGTATTATAATTTTCTAAATGCATTTTTTTCAAAAGTGAGGTCAGGCTAAATATCAGTCTGAAGATGGGTCCCAACACAAAATGTCACCTATCCATATCCTCCATGTCCAAAGGTGCTGCCTGACCTGGACCCAAAACATCTCCCATCCATGCTCTTCAGAGATGGTGTCTGACCCGTTAAGTTACTCAAGCACTTTTACGTTAATCAGCATCTGCCGTTCCTCATGTAGCAATTGACAAATGCTTGTTTTAAGAATGACCAAGATTCTTGATGGAAACACTGTTAAAATGTTATGTCCCAATGTTGGGACAGTTTCTTCCTAGTTGTCCTATCACCATCATTGGGTATTTGTAAGAGAGAGATTGACAGATACTTGATTGGTAACGGTGATGGGGGGTCTCAGGTCAAAGGCAGGAGAATGTGGTTGATAGAGAAAGATAGATCAACCATGATGGAATGGCAGATTAGGTCGAATGGCCGACTTCTGCTCCGATGACATGAACTAGAAGCTACCATCTAACTTATTGGAGACCTGTGGACTAACTTTAATCACACTTTTTGGGACATTATTGTGCACAAATTATTATTCCTTGTATCATGTATCTACACATTGTGGACAGCATGATTATAATCATGTATAATCTTTGCTGATTGGATAACATGTAACAAAAAAAGCTTTTCTCGGTACATGTGACAATAAACCAAACTAAATTCAGTTTGTTAGTTAGATCTGCCTTTCCCCAGATGGTGAGCTTCCTACTCCTGGTGTTCCCAATTGATCCCCCATTCAAGAACTAACCTGGCCCGAGTGACCAAAAATTGATATTCACAGAGGAAAAGCAGAGAACCAAGAATCATTGCTCCTCATTGGAAAATATTTCTATCAATTCTGATAGTCATAGAGGGCCTGTTTCCACACTGTATCATTCTATGACAGGACCTTCGGCCTGTCGAGCTTCTGCTGTTGGAATAACTTAGGTCACACACAGTGATTAAGATCCAAAGACTTTATTAGCGTTACAGCATAGGTAACTTCATCTTAATACGTAACTCAAGACTGAAGGAGAAAGGGCTGAGAAGCTTTCTGTTAAACTACTGGCCGTAGCTACAAAGTATGACTCATAACATGAGTGACACTGATCTACGTCCTCCCTCTTAAAGAATTCAGTACAAAACCCTTGACTAAATAACGCATGCATAGCATTTGATAATAACCTGGAGGAAAGTCAAACATAGCCCGGATACTTCACAGTGGGCTTGCAAATACGACCAGCATGTTTGCGATAAAGACCATCTTCGTTTTTCCCCACCGGGGACAGAGCCAGTGGCTTCACGGGTGACGGAGATTGAACCAGCATTCCCGGTGATGAAACAGGGGACTGCAGCGCAGGTAGAGGAGGTGTCGCCACTGCAGAGCAGCCATTGCAGAAGCGGGTTGTTGTGCTGGTGTAGGCAATCATTGCCGCTGGGCACGGACGGCAGTACGCTTGTATGGTCTGGATAATACCCAGGTGGAGCCGGCTCATTCACAGGCAGGATATGTTGTCTGTTGTCAGGTTGAGTAGATCCAGGTACACGTCAGAATTAGCTCTGTATGATCATTCCATGAGCTGTTTGGCACTCCTGACAGCCCGCTCAGCTAGTCCATTCGACTGTGGATATTCAGGGCTGCTGGTGATGTGGCGAAAACCCCAGCGTGCAGCAAACTCCTTGAAGTGTTGGCTGGTGAATTGACTGGCGTTATAAGGTAACAGTATGCATGGAGCTCCGTAGTCTGCAAAATGGCAAGCAAGCTTCGAAACTACCCCGCGAGAAGTGGGGCTGCTAAGAAAATCAATGTCAAACCATCCAGAATACAAATCGACAAGTATCAGGTACTGCTTGCCATGCCATTCAAATATGTCAGTTGCCACTGTAGGCCACGGGAGAGTAGGAGCCGGATGTGAAAGAAGTGGTTGCTTTTGTTGATGAGTTGCCAAGCTGTTACACACTGCCACATTCTCGGTAATGTATTCAGCCATGCAGGGCCAGTCAAATATTTTTGAACTTGTAGCAGCATCCGCTGTAGGTGCCCTGGAGAAGCATGAATCGGTTTGTTAAAGATGCTGATCAGAGGTTGGTGGTCAGTTTCAATCCTGACCGTATGTCCAAAGATAAAAATGTTAAAATTCTTGCAGGTGAAAACAACTGCCAGTAGCTCTTTCTCAATTTAGGCATAGGTTGTTCTGTGTCAGTCATTATACGTGAGGCATAGGCAACATGCTTTTTGCCATTACAATCATTTTGAAGACATGCTGCGCCTAGTCCGTGTTGTGAAGCGTCACAAGTCAGTGTGACCGGTCGTTTAGGATCGAAATAAGCGAGAGTAAGAGCGCAAGACATCTGCTGCTTAAGAGTGTCGAACGCCCTCTGCTGTTGCTCGTGCCAGGTCCAAGCAGTGTCTTTGAGTGTAAGCTGGCGCAACGGGGCTGATGTTTCACTGAAGTCCAGAATCAATTTACTCGTAGTTCACCATGCCAAGGAATCTCTGCAGACCGAGCACGTCTGTGGGTGCTTATTTTCGCCGGATCAGTTTTTAGGCTGTCCTTAGTGAACACACGGCCTATGTACTTCACCTCACTTACCCTGAATTTGCATTGTTTAGGGTTTAGCTTGAAGTTAATGACCTTGGCGCGATCCAGGACCTTTGTCAGATTAGCATCGTGTTCTTCAACAGTTAGTTCAACAACGAGGATGTCATCCACCACAATGGAGCATGGGTAACCTGCAAACAACTGTTCCATAGATTGTCGAAATACTTCACTAGCAGAGCTTATGCCAAAAGGCATGCAAAGAAATCTGTACCGCCCCAACGGTGTGCTGAAGGTGGATAACTTGGAGGAGTTGTGTTGCAGCAAAATCTGCCAGAATGAACTCTTGGCATCAGGTACAGGTACAGTTGCCTCAGCCATCTGCGCTGCAATCTCGTCCACAGCGCGCATGGGATAGTGAGGTTGTTTAATGGCTGTGTTTAAGACCTTAGGATTGATACAAATCCGTATTTCATCTTTATTCTTCTTCGTTGCCGCAAACAAGATGGAGACCCAAGACTCAACGACGGGAGCAATCACACCTAGAGACACCATTCTGTTGAATTCACTTTGAACACGGTCCCGCATAGCATGGGGAATCTTGTGTGCTGGACGGACAACTGGGATTATCTCAGGGTTCATGGTAATTGTGTACTTAACACACAACCTGCCCAGCTTGTCGTCAAATCAAGTTTTGTGTAGTGTTGCAGCAGCACCTGCTGGTGCCTTGAGGTAGTCGAACCCTCGGATTGGCTACCCCAGTCATGTAGGTGCGGGGAGGAGGTTTTATGCGCTTTTGATCGAGTCCATTCATTCGGAGCACCACCCTTGTGGCAGCAACATCGTTTATTTCGCCGTCTCCCAGACTCGCGTTGTTCATTGTTTAACCGTTTGCAATAAAGCTCGTTAAACCAGCTCACGGTCCCGACTACGCTAAACTGGTGACCCCGATGCACCCAATCGTTATTGGATGCCGACATGCAAGCCGCCGCCGTACCTGATGCCGTTCCCCAAGCTCAGCGTCAAGCTGCCGGCGTTCTGGCCCGAACAGCCTCAGGTGTAGTTCGCTCAGATGGAGGCACAATTCCACCTTCGCAACATAGTGGTGGATGATACGAAGTACTTCCATGTCATCGGAGCGTTCACGCTGGACACGGCTTCGCGGTTACTGCCTTTCCTGCAACACCTGCCAGCGATCGCTAAATACGAAGGCCTCAAAGCCCTCCTCCTTCACACTTTCGGGCTCAGCCGCCGGGACTGCGCCGCCCGCCTCCTGCACATGGACGGGTTGGGCGATCGTAAACCGTCCGTGCTGATGGCGGAGATGCTTGCTCTCATGGACAGCCACCATTCGTGCCTGTTTTTTGAACAGGCCTTCTTGGAGCAGATGCCGGATGACATCTGCCTCATGCTCGCTGGCGCTGATTTCACCGACCCCATGCAGCTCGCAGAACGGGCCAATGAACATTGGCTGACAAAACAACAAGATGGCGGCGCGTTCAACCAAGTTTCCGTGCCAACGCGCCATTCGCCTCGGCGTGACCGCGACGACACCCCGCCCATGGTTTCCACTGCAGAGCCACAGCAGCACGCTGGGACCGGGGTAAGCACAAATGGCGCTTCTATCACCTGCGCTGGGGCGCTGAGGCTCAACGCTGCCGTCAACCCTGCTCGTTTCAGGGAAATACCTTGGCCAATCGTCTGTAGAGGCGATCACGATCGGCCCAAACAACCGCCTCTACGTCCGCGACCATCGCTCCGGCAGGCGTTTCCTCGTCGACTCCGGGGCTATAGTCAGTATCCTCCCCCCGACCGGATGCGACAACCGCGCTGGTAACGGGGCCCAGTGCTCACGGCCGTCAATAGGAGCACCATCCATACTTACTGTACGTGGACCCTCTCACTCACGTTCGACTCCCTCCCGTATGAGTGAACGTTCATTGTGGCCGATGTCGCTCAGCCGCTCCTGGGTGCCGACTTCCTGCATGTGTTCTCCCTTGTTATTGATGTGCGGGGCGGGCGCATGACTCCGCGGTTGGCCCTCGGCTCCACGATCCCACGGCCCTCGCCCCCACCCAGCACACACTTCAGCGCCATCACCGAGGTCGATGGCCCCTACACCTCCTTCCTCACCAACTTCCCTGAGCTCCTCACTCCCCGTTTCAATGGGGCGGCCCCCAAATACAGGGTCCTGCATCACATTCCCACCGTGGGCCCTCCAGTACACGCCCGGGCGCGCCATCTTCCACCACACAAGCTGCGTATCGCCCGGGACGAGTTCCAGTTAATGGAGGACATGGGGATCATCCGGCGCTTGGACAGCCCGTGGGCATCCCCTCTACACATGGTTCCCAAAGTATCTGGTGGGTGGAGACCATGTGGGGATTACCGGCGTCTGAACGCCATGATCACGGCAGACCGCTACCCGGTGCCCCACATTCAAGACTTTTCTGCCCACCTCGAGGGTGCTGCTTTCTTCTCGAAAGTCGACCTCGTCCGGGGCTATAATCAAACCCCGTTCACCCGGACGACGTCCCTAAAACCGCGACGATCACCACGTTCGGCCTGTTTGAGTGGCTCTGTATGCCTTTCGGGTTAAAGAACGCCGCGCAGGCATTCCAGCGGCTTATGGACCAGGTCATGCGGGGTCTGCAGTTTGTGTTTATCTACCTGGATGACATTCTGGTCACCAGCACCACACAGGATGAGCACATCGCCCACCTACAGACCCTTTCCCAGCGCCTCCTCGAACATGGCCTCGTCATCAACCCCGCTAACTGCCAGTTCGGCATCCGTTCCATCTCCTTTCTGGGCCACAGCGTCACACCACAAGGCGCTGCCCCACTACCCTCAAAGGTCGAGGCCATTCGGCAGTTTCCCCGGCCGCGCACTGTGGACTGAGTTTGGCGGCATGGTGAATTTTCATCACCATTTCATGCGGCCAGCTGCCAACATCATACGCCCCCTGTTACAGTGCCTGGCGGGCAAGCCGCGGGAGCGCGAATGGTCCTCGGAGGCGGCGTTCGAGGGTGTTAAGGCGGCCCTGGCCAACGCTACCATGTTTGTCCACCCGCTGGCCTCCGCCCCCACGGCCCTCACCGTGGATGCCTCAGATTCAGCCGTGGGTGGCGTCCTGGAGCAGTTCGTGGATGGCCGCTGGCAGCCGCTGGCCTTTTTTAGCCGCCAACTGCGTGCCCCTGAGCGCAACTACAGCGCCTTCGACCGTGAGCTACTGCCGTTGAACCTGGCCATCAGACACATTCGATATTTCCTCGAGGGCCGGGTAGTCACTGCCTTTACGGACCACAAACCCCTTACCTTTGCCTTGGTAAGATCTCCGAGCCGTGGTCCGCCCGCTAGCAACGGCACCTCGCCTACGTATTGGAGTTTACCACGGACGTACAGCACATCGCGGGCAAACTTAACACCATTGCTGTGCCTTGTCCCGCTCCGCCCTCCCCTCCATTTCGGTCGTGGACGACGACGAGCTGGTGGCGGCGCAGCGTGCGGACGCAGGGATGGCAGACTACCGCACCGCTGTTTCTGGCCTCCAGTTGGCTGAGGTCCCGTGTGGAGCTGCGGGCACCGTGGTCCTTTGTGATGTCTCCACGGGCCGGCCTCGCCCCCATCATCCCTACCAGTTGGTGTCGCCAAGTTTTCGATTCCATCCACGGGCTGGCGCATCCATCCATACAGGCGAACTCTGTACTGGTGGCGGTCAAGTTCGTTTGGCACGGGCTTCGAAAGCAGGTGGTGGCCTGGGCCCGTGCCTGTATTCCCTGTCAGATCTCCAAGGTCCAGCGGCACGTGCGGCCTCCAGTGCAGGAGTTTGATGTCCCTGCTGGCCGGTTTCTGCATGTCCATGTCGACCTTGTGGGCCCGTTACCGACATCCCGCGGCACAACCATCGTGGACCATTTTACACAGTGGCCGGAGTCAATCCCGCTCTCGGACACCTTCACCGCGGCTTGCGCTCGGGCCCTGGCGGTCAACTGGATTGCCCGGTTCGGGGTTCGGTCCGATATTTCCACCGACCGGGGGGCTCAGTTCACCTCTGCCTTGTGGTCTGCCCTGGCCCAGCTCTACCGGTCAGGGTTACACCATACCACCGCCTACAACCTGCGGGCCAATGAACTGGTCGAGCATTTTCACTGACACCTTAAATCGGCACTGAAGGCTCTCCTCACGTGTCTGGGCTGGGTGGACCAGTTACCGTGGGTACTCCTCGGTATCCGTACCGCCCCCAAAGAGGATTTGGCCGCTTCCTCTGCCGAGCTGGTGTACGGCCCGGCCCTGCGGGTGCCCGGGGATTTTCTCCACGCCGTCCTGGCGTTCCTGGCGAGCCTCCGGGAGTGGGTGAGCAGGTTGTCCCCCGTGCCTCCTTCACGGCATTGTTTGCCTGTAGTGCATGTGCCATCGGCTTTGCAGAATTGTGCTTATGTTTTGATAGGCAGGGACGCCCACCACTCTCCCTTGCAGCGGGTCTACGAGGGGCCGTGCCGGGCGCAGCGATCCGGCGTCGCCACATTCACCTTGGACGTGGGCGGGCGGGAGGAGTTCGTCTCCATCAGCCGTCTCAAGCTCGCCCATGTTGACGTGGTCAGCCCAGTAGTGGTCGCGCTACCCCGACGTAGAGGTCATCCGCCGGCCGTTCCGGCTGCACCAGTTGTGCCTGCTACCCCCGACCCAGTAGTTCCTGTTCTTTCCACCCTGTGGCCCGTCCCCATTGTCATGCCGGCCCCTTCGCGGTCTCCTGGCCCTGTTCGGCTGGTCCCGAGGTTAACGCCCGCCCCGCCTCAGATGACCACGCGTTCTGGTCGTTGCGTCCGGGTCCCTGCTCGGTTCCGTACCTCGGGTTCTGGGGGGGGGTCCTGTAGCGGCACCTGCTAGTGCCTTGGGGTAGTCGAAACCTCGGATTGGCTACCCCAGTCACGTGAGTGCGGGGAGGAGGTTTTGCGAGCTTTTGATCAAGCCCTTTCATTCGGAGTACCACCCTTGTGGTAGCTACATCGTTTATTTAGCAGTCTCACAGACTCGCGTTGTTCTTTGTTTCGCCGTTTGCAATAAAGTTCGTTAAACCAACTCACGGTCTCGACTCTAGGATTTGTTGGCTAAAGTCACAGGTTTTATTCAGATGATAAACATAAGTGCTGAAGGAGACAAGTCCCAGGTCATGACAAGCGTTGGCACCCAGTAGAGACGGGACGTCCGCACGAACAACATAGAAACTCAGGTTGTGGACACATGAGTTAAGGCAGCAGCGTAACTCAACTTGACCGATAGGGTGACCGACACTGGACCTCCTGCAAATGGGAGAAGGGAGGCAGCCGTAGGAGTGACAGTCTCTGTTTTTCATAACTTTTTCACCACAGCTCGACAGATCACATTACATGTCCACGGGTTCACCCTGTCTCTGGCTTCGGGAAAAGATCAAATGCCTCTCCTTGATCAAGTTAGTGCGTAACTCACATAACTGTCGGAATTTGCGTAGTAGGCAATCAAGGTCACGGATAGACTCAGCAGGAACGATCTGGACACCAGCCGGGTCTAACCTAGCCGATTCATAATGAAATCTTCTGGCACGTCGAGCAGCTTCTGTGCCTGCTAGATTCAGAAGAATTGACACTCGGACACCGGGAGCAGCAGTAGGGTGAGCAGCTTCAATGTAAATTGAGAAGTCTTCTTCAAATATATGCCACCGTCAAACACCAGGATCTCTGGTTTTCTGAGAGCAGAAGCCACAGTAATATATACAGGAGAAAACAACAAACTAACATAAACGCAATATAATTAAGCAAGGAGTGAGTCCGTACACTCTGACACCATGTAGAGCTTCTGCTGTTGGAATAACTCAGGTCACACACAGTGATTAAGAGCCAAAGACTTTATTAGCATCACAACAGAGGTAACTTCATCTTAATACGTGACTCAAGACTGAAGGAGAAATGGCTGAGAAGCTTCCTGTTAAACTAATGGGCGGAGCTACAAAGTATGACTCATAACATGAGTGACACAGATCTACAGGCCCAACTTGCCCACACCGGTCAACATATCCCAGCTATGCTAGTCCTACCTAATAGAAATGGGAATAGTGCCGGGGGATTGGCGTACTGCGCATGTTGTTCCATTGTTTAAAAAGGGGTCCAAGAGTAAACCTAGCAATTATAGACCTGTTAGTTTGACATTAGTGGTGGGTAAATTAATGGAAAGGATACTTAGAGATAATATATATAAGCATCTGGATAAACAGGGTCTGATTAGGAACAGTCAACATGGATTTGTGCCTGGAAGGTCATGTTTGACTAATCTTCTTGAATTTTTTGAAGAGGTTACTCGGGAAATTGATGAGGGTAAAGCAGTGGATGTTGTATATATGGACTTCAGTAAGCCCTTTGCCAAGGTTCCTCATGGCAGGTTGGTTAAGAAGGTTCAATGGTTGGGTATTAATGGTGGAGTAGCAAGATGGATTCAACAGTGGCTGAATGGGAGATGCCAGAGTAATGGTGGATGGTTGTTTGTCAGGTTGGAGGCCAGTGACTAGTGGGGTGCCACAGGGATCTGTGTTGGGTCCACTGTTGTTTGTCATGTACATCAATGATCTGGATGATGGTGTGGTAAATTGGATTAGTAAGTATGCAGATGATACTAAGATAGGAGGGGTTGTGGATAATGAAGTAGATTTTCAAAGTCTACAGTGAGATTTATGCCAGTTGGAAGAGTGGACTGAAAGATGGCAGATGGAGTTTAATGCTGATAAGTGTGAGGTGCTACATCTTGGCATGACAAATCAAAATAGGACGTACATGGTAAATGGTAGGGAATTGAAGAATGCAGGTGAACAGAGGGATCTGGGAATAACTGTGCACAGTTCCCTGAAAGTGGAATCTCATGTAGATAGGGTGGTAAAGAAAGCTTTTGGTGTGCTGGCCTTTATAAATCAGAGCATTGAGTATAGAAGTTGGGATGTAATGTTAAAATTGTACAAGGCATTGGTGAGGCCAATTCTGGAGTATGGGGTACAATTTTGGTCGCCTAATTATAGGAAGGATGTCAACAAAATAGAGAGAGTACAGAGAAGATTTACTAGAATGTTGCCTGGGTTTCTGCAACTAAGTTACAGAGAAAGGTTGAACAAGTTAGGGCTTTATTCTTTGGAGCGCAGAAGGTTAAGGGGGGACTTGATAGAGGTCTTTAAAATGATGAGAGGGATAGACAGAGTTGACGTGGATAAGCTTTTCCCACTGAGAGGAGGGAAAATGCAAACAAGGGGACATGACTTGAGAATTAAGGGGCAGAAGTTTAGGGGTAACATGAGGGGGAACTTCTTTACTCAGAGAGTGGTGGCTGTGTGGAATGAGCTTCCAGTGAAGGTGGTGGAGGCAGGTTCGTTTTTATCATTTAAAAATAAATTGGATAGTTATATGGACGAGAAAGGAATGGAGGGTTATGGTCCGAGCGCAGGTATATGGGACCAGGGGAGAATACGTGTTCGGCACGGACTAGAAGGGTCGAGATGGCCTGTTTCCGTGCTGTAATTGTTATATGGTTATATGGTTATATGGTTACCTGACTGCGTTTGGTCCATATCGCTCCAAACGTGTCCTATCCATGTACCTGTCTAATGCCCCTGTCCCACTTAGGAAACCTGAACGGAAACCTCTGGAGACTTATTGCCCCACCCAATGTTTCCGTGCGGTTCCCGGAGGTTTTCGTTAGCCTCCATAATGGTCGAAAGTGGTTTCCGCTTCTTCTATGTTCCGGTGATTATTTCAAAAAATTAAAAACCGGCCGCAACTAAAAATAGGTTGCAGTTTTAAAAATCGGTGATTTTTTAGTTGAAGCCGGTTGCGATGCTAGTTGAAGGTGGTTGCCGGAGGTTGCAGGTAGTGGAAGGTAAGATCTTGTTTTCACCCAGTTTTATTCCACCAGGGAGGTCTTACCTTCCACTATCTGCAACCTCTGGCAATGCTGAAATGCTGCACTGCAAATGGTTGTTGTTGGTGGTAACGGCTTTGAAATGCTGCACTGCAAATGGTTGTTGGTGGTGGTAGCTGCTTTGAAATGCTGCACTGTAAATGGTTGTTGGTGGTGGTAACTGCTTTGAAATGCTGCACTGCAAATGGTTGTTGGTGATGGTAGCTGCTTTGAAATGCTGCACTGCAAATGGTTGTTGTTGGTGGTAACTGCTTTGAAATGCTGCACTGTAAATGGTTGTTGGTGGTGGTAACTTGCCAACTTCCTGTTTGCACTGTATATTGATTTTAGATAAAACACTATCACTTATAGCTGTGATTTTTGGCCATCTTACTCAGTCCACCTCCGCTCATCAGGTGCAGAGGATTCTTCCCATCAATGAAAAATAAAAGTGTTATTAGTGTTTAAAAGATGTTGAGAATCTGCCTCCTGTCAATCATGTCATGAAAGCCACGCCCCTTCCAGTGGGAGGGGGGAGGGATTATAAAACCCAGAAGTGTGGGTGTGGCTCAGTCTCTGCACGATGGGGGAGGGAAAGATCACGGCTCTGTCTGAGCTGTGAATCAACTGAACACACTGAATGTCTACTGAACTGTGAGTGTGGTGTTTATGTGGTGTTTATGTGGTGTTTTGTGTGGTTTTATGGTGGTTTAGCTCTGCTTGAAATTGTATGAAACTGCATTTGAATGTGGTGGCCTTGCATCCTGCTTGAAATGGTATGAAACTGCACCTGAATTTGGTGGCCTTGCACCCTGCTTGAAATGGAATTTCAAGGAATAGCCGTGAGTGAACTGCTCGCTCACCAGCCGTGAGTGAACTTCCAGCACATCAGGCTTGAGTGACTGAGCTGTCACCCAAAAATCCATTTGGCCCACAATATCCATACTAGCCCTCTGGAAACCAGTCCCTTCAGCCCACAATACCCATACTAGCGCTCCAGAAAGCCCTCCCCCACCACTGGCCACCAATATTGGAATTGGTGGAGAGGTGGAATATTGCCTTGGGGGACCAGCCCTCACATTTGAACATGGGCCCCAACGGGACCCACTTAGTCTAGTGTATTTATAACACCTCTTGGAATTGTCCTTCATGCTATCTGTCAGATAGTGATCAAATTGGTTTGAAGTGCACTACATTAAGCAACTTTAAAAAAAAAAAAAAAATGGTTTATAAAACATACCAGATTTTGCTTCATAAACAGAAAATGCAGTAAACACTCAGCATGTCAGGCAGCATCCATGGAGTGAGAAAAGATCAACATTTCAGATCTGGGATGCTTTATGATAATTGATACTTAGAGTCTTTACTCAGCCCCATTCAAATTTATTTCCTCCACAAAAGCTGTACTTATGCACTAGTGTATGGATTGGGAATAGAATGTATTTATTGGTGTGCACTCTGAGGGGAAACACATATCTGGATCAATACTTCATGTTAAAATTAGCAATTGACACTGTTATGGGATCAGAGATCAGTAAATCAATGCAAACATTAAGTGATTTTTTTAAATCCAATTTCATTTAACAGGGAAAGTTCTGGCTAACTGGCATGTTGGATCAATAATTGTTTTTGCATGAGCTAAATAAACGTGCAAATCTTGGTAGAAAGGCATCTTTGTTTCAGGGAAGCCAATCTTGGACCCATCAATCACAGTTAGCCTGGGCCACTGGTACATTTCCTCGTCAGCCCAAGTAGGAGCAGTGATCTACAGAGCGTTGATCGAGAAATCGAACATCGCCATTGATTTAAGGGGGATATGTGGAGTTACCACAACATGCGGTGTGTGGATTCATAAGGCAGAGGGCACCAGGAAATGTTGTTGTGCTACAAGTAAACACTATCACTCGGCGTCACCACTGGTTCTGGGATGTAAGGTGGAAGATACTGTTGTCCTGCCACTTGGTCAGTAAACTTTGGTCAATTATGACCACAAGTATCTCCACAGCACCACCTCCCATCCTCAGCATCAACAGAGTCGCAACTTTAACAGAGTGTAACGAGTAGCTCTGGTTATTCCAAGGCATATATAATGTAAAATGAAATATACATCTATAACAAAATAGTGTCACAGAGTCATACAGTGTGGAAACAACAAACATGTCCCATCTATACTAGTCCCACCTGCCTGGATTGTGCAGATATCCCTATAAACCTATTCCATCCATGTAACTGTCCAAATGTTTCTTGAGCATTGCAATAGTCCCTGCCTCTACTATCTCCTCGAACAGCTTGTTCCATATACCCACTATTAATGATTTGCTCAAGGGAGGCTTTGGGCAAAGTTTGCAGATGATCAGCCATGATCATATTGAATGGCAGTGCAGGCTCGAAGGGCCGAATGGCCTACTCCTGCACCTATTTTCTACGTTTCTATGTTTCTATGATACGAAAATAGAAGGTGGAGCAGATAGTGAGAGAAAGCAGGTTGGGAGAGTGGGCAGAGAAGTGGCAGATGGAATATAGTGTAGCAAAGTGTGGAGTCATGCATTTTGGTAGTAGGAATAAAGGTGTAGACTATTTTCTAAATGGGGTGAGAATCCAGAAATCAGAGGTTCAGAGGGACTTGGGAGTACTGATGCAGAATTCCCAAATAGTTAATCTGCAAGTCGAATTGGTAGTAAAGAAAGCAAACGCAATGCTAGCATTTATTTCAAGAGGGCATGTATACAAAAACAGGGATGTAATGATGAGGCTCTATAAGGCGCTGGTAAGGCCACATTTGGAATATTGTGAGCCTATTGTGAGCACCATATCTGAGGAAGGATGTTCTGGCTCTGGAGAGTCCAGAGGAGGTTTACAAGTATGATCCCAGGAATGAGTGGGTTAACATATGATGAGTATTTGTCGGCACTGGGCCTGTACTCACTGGAGTTTAGAAGAATGAGGGAGGACCTCATTGAAACATACAGACTAGTGAATGGCTTGGATAGAGTGGTATATGGTTACTTACCAAGTCAGTGGATATTTTTAAGGCAGAGATAGATAGATTCTTGATTAGTACAGGTGTCAGAGGTTATGGGGAGAAGGCAGGAGAATGGGGTTAGGAGTTAGGAGGGACAATTAGATTAGCCATGATTGAATGGCAGAGTCGACGATGGGCTGAATGGCCTAATTACACTCCTATTCCTTCTGATCTTATGACCACCATCTTTGTGCAAAAAAGTTACCCCTCGGGTTCCTATTAAATCTTTCCCCAATCACTTTAAACCCATGTCCTCTGGTTATCGATTCCCCTATCCTGGGCTAGAGTCATTTAATGTACACATCAAATATGCTTCTAATTTGGAACCTACCCAACTGAGACATTAATAACCTTAAAATACTAAATTATTATCAAAGGAGCAATCTATCAGGCAGTCAGATGTTGATCTTTAACAATAAGAACAGAGAATCTGGAAACCACCCAGCAGTTCAGGTAGCATCTATGTTTTAGGTTTATTATCTTTCATCAAAAGCAAGCTAGGTTGTGGTCCCAATCTTCGAACCTACCTCATTGCCAACCTTGTCGTTTTTCCTCTGTGGTTGGCACAGTGACATAACAGTAGAGTTACGGCCTGACAACTCCAGAGACCCAGGTTCGATCCTGACTATGGGTATTGTCTGTACGGAGTTTGTATTGGACAGCACACAAAATGCCTTTTGCTCTATCTCGGTACATGTGATGCAATAGGGTAGAGATGGGTGGACATTTGGGGGTGATGCTGGCAGAGAGGGTGGGGAAGGCTTGTAAGTTGCAGCTTCTCTGGCTGGAGAAAGTGTTGGATCACAACTCTCAACTACTCAACATCCAGACACAACTGTAGTCTTGACCCATCAGGACCAGGGTCGTATTGACCAGCAGAGAACAGAAATGGCCCAAGTTCACCTTCAGAGTCCTGGAAGAACTCTACAGAACTATCCATGGGGAGAGAAAGTCAGTCTTTTGTAATTCAGAATTGGATGAGTTAACAAGTGCTGTCTTACATTGCAGAACGAGGAAGAGAGGGAGAAAACAGAAGGAATGCCCAAGACAAGGACCAGACCACAGTTGGCCATGTCACCATCGCAATGAATATGGGAAGTTATACACAGACAGGTCAGAGGTTCCTTCCTCCCTTCCGCCATGTCCATGCCCGACAAGGTATCCCATCTGAAGGGATCTGACCAGAAATGTCACCTATCCATATTCGCCAGAGATGCTTCCAGACTCGCGGTGTTACTGTAGTACTTTGTCTTTTATTGGCCCATCCTAACCTAGTCCCATTTACCCACATTTGGCCCAGAAAACAAACAAATCGAAACATAAAAACTAGTTTTTAAGAATGGGCAGGATATTTAGAATGGTTGAATCCAGTCTGGAGTCCCTGGGCTGCAAAATGGCCAAGTAGATGATGAGATAACGGACTTCAAGCTTCCATTGGCATCCTTGGAAGAATGCAGAGGTCTATGTGGGAATGAGATGAAGAATTAAAGTGATAGAAGCCAATGAACAGAAAGGGGGTCTTCCGCAAATCAATCTCACAATCTGTACTTGGTTGAAGAAGACCAGTCGTACACACGGAATACACCAGACACTAACAAACGCAAGGGGGTGTTGCTTCATCTGAAAGGACTGTTTCAGTTTGTGGATGGTGGGAAGGGAAGAGTTGAGAGGTGAAATTGGTGCAGGCCGAGGGAGGGAAGGAAAGAGGTGGGAATGCACGAGTCCCACAACCTAAACATAAGCTCCAACGAGCTGGGTTAAAGTGACCTTCAGCCACACATCGCGACGTTGTGGAGTATTACTTCATTACACCCGCGTAGGCCTGCAGAGTTCTCCACCAACGATAAATTTTGCAACAGAGTTCTTTCCGTCTTCATCAGTGGGTTAATAAGATCCTGCAGGAATTTTATTGAACTAGCACCACTGCTGTGTGTCTGTGAAGAAACTCCTTGGTTGCAGAACTGAGGCACCACAGGGGGTGTGAGGGGAGGGCGCAGGAGGTTGCAACCTTCGTTCTAAAAATGGGCACAGAACAAAAAGCTCTCATCACATTTTTCAATTAATTGGTCAGAATGTGGAATCCTGGGGTGAGCAATACTTGAAAGGCTGTCAAGAAGTGGTTGCTATGATTCTCTACAATCATTTTACAATCATTATTCTTGACAATCATTTAAAAAAAAAAAAAAATTGTGGTAATTTTTTCCTGACGCTCATTAAGGTGAGCCGTGTCAATGCCGAGTTTTTTTTCTTCCACTTTTTATATCCCATGTCGAAGCTCGGCTCCTTGTATCTCACTCTTGTGAATATACTTCCAACCCAACTTCTGAGCAGAGCTCCCCACCGCATCAGTCAGATTTGCATTTCTGTCAAAGTGGCAGCTCGGCTCAGTTCCTCATTCATTCCGACCCCTTGAGCAGATTTTCCAGAGTTGGTCTGAGGGAGGGTGACACTCACAAAGATGTTCAGCATCCCATGGCACTAATCAGAGGTGGGCAACACAATTCCTGGAATGTATTAAAGGTACACAAAAATGCTGGAGAAACTCAGCGGGTGCAGCAGCATCTATGGAGCGAAGGAGATAGGTGACGTTTCGGGCTGAAACCCTTCTTCAGACTGATCTATGTAGTAGAATGTATTAGCTGACATTCTTACAGTCTATACAGCATGGAAACTGGCCCTTTGACCCACCTTGCCCATGCTGACCAAATTGGCACACTGGGCTAGTCCCATTCACCTGTGTTTGTCCAATGTCCCCCCAGAACCTTTCTATCCTAATATACTAAATTACTATTAGACTATCTTTGATCAGGCTTTACTGGCTTAACCCTGCACTAAAATCAACATCATTAATTAATGAATTAATTGATAATTAGTTAATTGATAATTTGAAAAAAATAAACGTTTTCACCCAGAGAGTTGTGAATTTGTGGAATTCCCTGCCACAGAGGGCAATGGAGGCCAAGTCACTGGATGGATTTAAGAAAGAGTTAGATAGAGCTCTAGGGGCTAGCGGAGTCAAGGGATATGGGATATGGGGAGAAGGCAGGCACGGGTTATTGATTGGGGACGATCAGCCATGATCACAATGAATTCTGCAGGTGCTGGCTCGAGGGGCCGAATGGCCTCCTCCTGCACTTATTTTCTATGTTTTTATGTTTCTAACGGCTCGATTGTAATCATGTATTGTCTTTCCGCTGGCTGATTAGCACACAAAAGCTTTTCACTGTTCCTCAGTACACGTGACAATAAACTAAACTAAAACTGAAACTGATATCTGTGTCTTTTAAAACTTAATTTACAACCACCTTTTCTTAATCCATGTCAATAACATGTACCATCTTATACATGTAATCATTATTTGCGGTAATCTGCAGTGAAACACCACACTCAACCATGGACTGCCCCGTCCACTAAAAGGCGGTGAATGTTGTCATGTTTACTGATGAAACTCTGCTGTGATTCTCTACAACCTCTAGTGTCAGCACGCTTCCTCCAAAATACAACCTTGTTTGACCCGTAATTTTCTCCAAGTACAGTAGACGTTATTGTAGATAGACAAGAAATGCTGGAGAAACTCAACGGGTGAGGCAGCATCTATGGAGAGAAGGAACAGGTGACGTTTCGGGTCGAGACCCTTCTTCAGACTAACGAAGGGTCTCAACCCGAAGCGTCGCCAATTCCGTCTCTCATGGAAACATAGAAACATCTCCATAAACCCGGTGAGTTTCTCCAGCATTTCTTGTCTACCTTTAACTTTTCCAGGATCTGCAGTTCTTTCTTAGACAAGTTATTGTGTTTGTCTGTTACCATAGCCTCCTTCCTCACTGATGCAGCACATGTCCTTGGCCATAGTCAGACCACTCATCATTCTACCCAACATCTCGTCTCCGTACCCAGAGGTGTGCTTCTGACTGCATGGCCACCATCACATCCAGTCCCAACACTCTTCCAGCTGCCTTCCACTCTTCAGATCACCGAAAACTCAGCCACCAACAAATTATTCTGAAAGGCATGTTTCCCGACGCTGGGCTTTGTTGATGCCGTGTGCCTTTGTTCTCTGAGGTTAAACTTCCCACAGTTTCCCATTCTGTCTCTGCACACTCTTGCAGTATTACAAACTCCCCAGAATCTCAATTTCTCCAACCTTAATCTTGTGGAAACATTCCTTCCTGTACACCATCATTGATGCTCGTACCATCGCTTTTTGTACTGAGCCTCTGGAGCATCTCCCCACACCAGTACACCACTCCAAACTCAAAAAGACTACCTCTGTGACCCAACATCAACACCCTTCAAATATCTTCTGCATCGTATCGTATCGCTCTGTTAAGACTACATCTGGAGTATTGCGTACAGTTTTGGTCTCCTAATTTGAGGAAGGACATTCCTTGTGATTGAGGCAGTGGGTTCACGAGATTGATCCCTGGGATGGCGGGACTGTCATATGATGAAAGATTGAAAAGACTAGGCTTGTATTCACTAGAGTTTAGAAGGATGAGGGGGGTTCTTATAGAAACATATAAAATTATAAAAGGACTGGACAAGCTAGATGCAGTTCCCAATGTTGGGCAAGTCCAGAACCAGGGGCCACAGTCTTAGAATAAAGGGGAGGCTATTTAAGACTGAGGTGAGAAAAAACTTTTTCACCCAGAGAGTTGTGAATTTATGGAATTCCCTGCCACAGAGGGCACTGGAGGCCAAACCACTGAATGGATTTACGAGAGACTAAAGGGCCTGTCCCACAAGCATGCAACTCCATGCGGCAAGCACGACCTAACGTGGTCGCTTGAGCCATATGGCCTTGCTGGGCTGGTCCCACTTCGATCACCGGAGCCTTATGGAGTTGTGCGGAGTTGGTACCGACATCGCACGGGGCTCCAAAAAACTGACCATGTTCAAAAATTCTGTGCGGCAACGGCGTGCCGGCCCGCAGCTGCCTCGACGCCGTACGCACGGCCTCGACGGGCATAAGCAGCGTCTCAACGCCGTGCGCATATCTTAACGCCGTACGTCACGCGCGAACTTCCCGTGGACTTCGCTCGAAGTTCACGTCACTCACTTGACCTCCACGCAGCCCCCGCTTCTGGTATGGTTGCGCTCGCCGCATGCAGGTGCATGCTGGTGGGACCGGCCCCGTACGGGGATCACTCGACCTCCGCTCGGCCCCCGCTTCCGGTTTGATTGCGCTTGCCGCATGCAGGTCGTATGCTCGTGGGACAGGCCCTTTAGATAGAACTCTAGGGGCTAGTGGGGTCAAGGGGAGAAGGCAGGCATGGGTTATTGATTGTGGATGATCAGCCATGATCACAATGAATGGCGGTGCTGGCTCGCAGGGCCGAATGGCCTCCTCCTGCACTTATTTTCTATGTAGTGCCTTGGTGTCCATTTCTGCGTCACGTGAAGTCGTCTGGGACATTACAATGATACAGGTGCCATATGAATGCAACAATGGCACACATCATTGTTGTTGAACTATGTTCCAAGTAACTCGAATACTTTGAACACAAAGTGACAGTCTGTGCAGAAAGGTTTGGAATGTTAAGGAGATGTATGACAAAAGCAAACCTGTTTTTTCCCCTTGCAGCCTCAATTAGTGCGATTACCAACTTAACCAATTAGTCTCAAGTAATGAGCAGTTTCAAGCTGTGGCTCGAGAACAGGGTTGAAATTTCCCCAAAGCATCTCACTTGGGAATCATACCATTGAGCAAGAAAACAGGATCTTTCATTTTGGCCGTTTGGCTTCTATTCAACCCGGGCTCCAGTGGTGAAAGAGTAATTCTTGATGAGTTACCTCACGCAGTCCTGGAAAAAGTGCGGGAAAAAATCTCAGTGCAAAACATTCCTCAATTACTGGAATTTTAATTGGTCGACTGACTGCTGAACTTATTGTGAGACAGTTACATTATTAAAACCCCAATGAAGCTTGCGGCATAACTTTTAGTTCCGCTTGAATTATTGTTATATTAATGCGTTTATGATTATCAAAAAACATCTACCCTCTGATAGTTTGATTCAAAATCAACATTACTGGGTGAAACAAAAATCACTGGGATTAAATATTCTCTGATCACTTGAATTAAATGTGGAGTTTATATTAACAATTTATATCAAGCATTCTAAATCCCATGTGCAGGTAGCATGTAACCAATGACTGCATGCATATTCTTGATTTTGCCATTCATACATCCTGCCAGCTCTTTAGTAATATTATATACTGAAATAACCCCAATCCATTCACCCAGACTGAAGCATTCTATCCCAGGCAATGTCCTTGGTGAATCTTCTCTGTACTCTGTCTAGTGCCAATGTGATAAAGGAAATGGCTTATCTGATGACACAATTTAAAAATGAACCACAAAGAAATGTTTCACCTGGTGAATTGATGAAGTCAGGGCGTCATTAGATATTTTAAGGAAGAGTTGAAAGATACATAAAGGAGGGACAAATAGAGAATATGGGAAGGCAAGCCAAGGATGTCACTCTAGACTTCATTAACAAAGACCGTACTCAGTAACCTCCTCGTACAAACAGGAGAATGATGCAGCAGGTAGTGCTGCTGCCCCACACCTCCAGAGATGGGTTCCAGCCCAGCCTCGAGGCGCTGTCTATGTGGGGTTTGCAAGTTTTTTTCCTATAACCTGGTGGTTTTGCTCTGGTTTCGTCCCATTGGTAATTTAATTGGCTCCTGAAAATTCTATCTTGGTGCAGGCTAAAATTAAAATAATCAACGGGGTTGTTGCTGCCCACGTGATGGAACAAGTTGCAGGATCGGCGGAGGTAAGGAGATGGGGAATGGGATAACTAATGGGATTGGTCCTCTGGAAGTAGACATGGACCCAATGAACAAAATGGCCTTCCAGCTACATAGACACAGGGAACTGCAAATGTTGGTTTACAAAAGAAAAATAGAGTGCTGTGGATGGGTGACACTTTGTGCTGGGACCCTTCTTCAGACTGTGTGCTCTTACAAGAACATGTACAACTTAGTGTGGTGAAAATTGAGCTTGGTAATATTTTGAATGATTGCAACACTACAATATATGTTTATCAACAAGCTAATTCTCTTTTCAGTAGGCTGATTCCATTGAACCAAATTCCTAACAGTCTCCAATGCACCCAACTCTTTGATCATTTAAATCTTACAAACTCATCTACGCATTTACCCATCATATTTGTCAACTCTTATCTGCTCATCGTTACTTCCTCTGCACTACCTAGGCAACAGCTTGTAATTCGCCATCACCATATCCTCACCCTCCAAGCTTTGAGGACAAAACCTTGGTCATCCATAGATGTGCCTCTACTCCACGCTGCTCCCACCAGCCTGAAGAGTTTGACTTCCTACAAATGAGGAAGGGACTTTTTTTGCCATGTAATTGGATCAGAAATTATTCCAGGATCGATTCCACTGACTGACAGAAGAATCCCACGGCATATTTCACATCATGATATACTCCCGGCAACGATTTGCAAATAGATAGCTTCATCTAGCATTTCGATCAAGTCAAAGCAGGAAAGTGTATTATTCCCTTGAAATCTTTGTCAGAGATCTGTGACAAGGTTTTAATTCTTTGGTGAGTGCAAGTAACTGCAGGAAAGTTGGATGAGTGGCGCATGGTGTGGGGGAGCGAGGAGGTCTGCTTTGGCTGAAGAGGCGAAAATCCACAGCTCACTCCCTCGGAACAGCGGAGAGCATCGCTAGACTCCGACTGAGAGATTGTAATCGAACAGTGGATCAGACTCAGTGGTCTGACTGTTGTTTTTGTTCTCGCGTGGCAGCTGGCAAACTGTGACTGGACAATTAGAAAGTTGGACAATTTAAATGAAACTGTGCCATTGACAATTGGAAAGTTTACATGCACCAGATTGTAACAAAAGTTCTGCGATATAAAATGACACACTCCAGAGTCACTACCTTGCCATTTTCAACCCGAGCACACATCGGCCAAGACTCCCTCCCCACAATCGACCATCGTTTATTATCTCGCCCCTACCGCCACCCTCAACTCCTGACGTTCAATGAATTAGTTAGAAGTTTCTGCACCCATCAGATACCACAGCATTGACAGTCCAGCAGTGATTGAGCTCCACCCACCGACCCCCCCCCCCCCCCCCCAACCCCCCCGGACCTAACGACCCATGCGCGTCTCCTGACGTGGACAACCCACAACATAGTGGTCGGGAAACCTTTCTCAGCTCCCATCAGCCTCAACCAAATGCACACAGTTGTTATTTTGGCTTATCATAGTTTGCTCCGAAGATAGTCACAAAATGCTGGGATGCAGAGGAAACCGAAACATCACCCATTCCTTCTCTCCAGAGATGCTGCATGCATGGCCTGCCGAGTTACTCCAGCATTTTGTGCCCATCTCCAGCGTAAACCGGCATCTGCAATTCCTTCCTGCACAGACCAAGTTTGCTGTCAGACAGCCACAATTCTGCCATTTTTAATTCAACTGGTCATGCAGTTTTAGACAGTGGACAACAACATCAAGCGACCAGTGTTTGATGAGAACATGAAATAGTCCATTGTGATTCAATGTTACTCTCAGTCTCTGCTTCAATAGTACGGTGGTCAGCTGACCACGGTGGACCAATCCTCATCTCCAAGTCGAGGAAGTGAGTGACTCTCAACCCAAATCCAGAGCTGGTGGAAATAATCCCGAGGCACTGATGAGGGGGTACTGCATCTATGGAAAACAGAACCAAGGGATTTCTGCACTGCTGCTTAAGTATTAGGCATAACTGGTCCACTGGTCACTTACTGCCGTTGGTATTGAGTAGACCAGTTGGCCAACTGGGCAGAAATCCTTTCGTTCTGCTGCACTGGAGGGTCTGTACTAAAGGACTGCTGTTTTCATCAGACAGTATTAATATAAGGGACTTATGATAGAGAGTCAGAACTAAGGGACTGCTATACAGATGGAGGGTTAGTACTAAGGTACTGCCTTACAGGTGGAAAGCTAGTAGTTTAGTTCAGTTTAGAGATACAACGCTGAAACAGGCCCTTTGGCCCACCGAGTCTGCACCAACCAGTGATCACAGGTTATTAACACTATCCTACACACACTAGGCCAATTTACATTTATACAAAGCCATTTAACCTACATACCTGTACGTCTTTGGAGTGTGGGAGGAAACCGATGATCTCGGAGAAAACCCACGCAGTCACGGGGAGAATGTACAAACTCTGTACAGACAGCGCCCGTAGTCGGGATCAAACCCGGGTCTCTGGCACTGTAAGGCAGCAACTCTACCGCTGCGCCACCGTGCTGCCCTAATAATAATAATAATAAGAGACTGTTGTTGTGGAGATTTAGTCACAGGTCTCGTCTTCATGTGGGGTGGGGTGGGATGGGGGGGTGGGGGTTAGTACTAGGGATCACTGTACTGCTAGAGGGCTAGTACAAGAGATTACCGGTCGGGTGGAGGGTTCGTACCAGGGATTCTAGAGCAGGGTCAGTACTGAATCAATACAGTTCTGTTGGACGGGTAGTATTGAGACCAAATCTTCACTTCACGGTTCAGATGAAAATCTCCGACACTTTCAAAGCAGAGACAGGATATTTTTTAATGCACAATTCAGGATGTTTGAACAACCTATCTCATCTTGGCCACTCATCTTGCCAGGTATCGCTGTGAAAATCTGGGTTGCACCTTGAAATGACAACAAACTTCAAATAATTAACTGACCAGAAAGCACCTTGAACAACCTAAATGCAAGAAAAAAAAATCTACAGAACTGCAAGATATGTTTTCCTCTGATTCCTACAAGATAAGAAGCAGTTTTGTTTGGAATATTAGGACCAAACATAAGCAGAGATTGAAGATACACACACACAACAAATGCTTGGCTTATTAAGAGCACAACTCTGTGAGAAAGTCACATGAAGCCCATCACAAACTACACTTTGTCTTCCAAACCACATCACAGTGTGCATTCTCTATTGGGTTTCCAGACCCATGGGATAAGGCTTCACAGCATCTAATGCTTTGATGTGTTCAAATATAAACACGTCCAAAAGCTACTGTACACACTGTGTCAAAGAGACCAATGGCTGGAACTACGCTGATCATGTGGTGGCTGACTGCTGGCCACAGAAACAAAATACTTCACCCATGGCTGGTGCAGTGAGGACCCAACATGTCAACGTTGTATAAACCCAGTGAATAAACAGTGTAAACCAAGACAAGGCCAATTCCTCCTCTCCCCCTGAAGGTCAATTCCTGTGCATCTCGCAGCCTGTCCCTCCCAACTGTTCAGCAGCAGTGTGTAGATAGATGCCCAACAACCTGCCCACACTGCGTGCCATGTCCCTCCACAGTCAGGTACCCTGGATAAACACCAACCACTTTCTACAGGAACCACTCTCAACAGAGTAGACGTAGACCGAGGAAAGGAGTTATGAAGATCAAACCTCAAATCCAACACAGGGAGGGAGCAATGATCTTTCCCGCCTGAAGAATGGACTACCCTGAGCAGGCACATCAAAACATTGGAGAGATACCACCAATGCTAGTTGTTCAACGTCTCCCAAATCTACTGACAAGATAAGTGAGATATCAGCGTTTCTCCAGAGACATCTTCCCAAACATTGGAGCTCTAATAGCCCCGTCAACTCTGAAGGAGATAACCACTCATGAGGTGTTTGCGCAGTAATTAACCAGAACTAATCAACCAGAAGGATGGATCTGCCTGACACCATATTCCTGAACGAGTTACTGCAACAGATCCTCCCTTGTGGCATGGTCCCACAAGCAAGAAATGTCCCACCGACAGATATGGATCCCTGGCCCTAGACTGGAACAGGAGAACCTCTTTTCCCTTCAGCTGAAAGCAGAAATCTCGTGGAAACAGTGGGAGGAGCAGGACCTCTCACCTCCCAGACATCCCACCTGCCCACTTTGTGGAATATCTCCAG
>JAWMAR010005601.1:0-26188 GCA_036785375.1 Leucoraja ocellata
GAAAAAATGTCGGTGTTTTTTTGCCTGTGGTTTTGGAATACCCACCCACACACACTCACAGAGTTTTAATAGTATTACTAGACCAAGTGAAGACCAGTTGGGTCTGTTTCCCCAAGCGCGCGTTTGCGGCATCACACTCACACTAACCATACCCCAACACACAGGTGGGGAGGGGGCGAGAGGAAGGGGGGGGGGGGGGGGTTTGAGAAGAGAGGAGAGGGGGAGAAGAGTGGAGGGAGAGGAGAGCGGGTTAGGGGAGAGAGGGTGATGGGAGGAGAGCAGGGAGGGCAGGAAGGGTGGGAGAGTGGTAGCGGAGAGTGGTGCAAGAGAGAGGGGAAGTGGGTGGGGGGAGATGGGGCTGAAGAGGGGTGGGGAGGGAGTAGGCGGGGATGATGGAGAGGGGTGTAGAGAGAGGGGGAAGGGGAGCAAGAGAGTGTGGTGGGGAAGGGATTGGAGAGGGGTAGGGGGAAGAGAGGGGGAAATACACACACACAGTTTTAATAGTATACTAGACCAAGTGCAGACCCGTTGGGTCTGTTTTTCCAAAGTGGCCATTTGGGACGGAGACGAGGAGAAACCTTTCCACCCAGGGAGTTGTGAATCTGTGGCCATTTGGGACGGAGATGAGGAGAAACTTT
Organism: Leucoraja ocellata; assembly: GCA_036785375.1. Taxonomy (NCBI): domain Eukaryota; kingdom Metazoa; phylum Chordata; class Chondrichthyes; order Rajiformes; family Rajidae; genus Leucoraja; species Leucoraja ocellata. Next base: position 639 of record JAWMAR010005601.1, read on the forward strand.
TCCACCAAGAGTTGTGTGAATCTGCGGCCATTTGGGGGCGGAGATGAGGAGAAACATTTCCACCCAGAGAGTTGTGTGGAGTCTGTGGGGATTCTCTGCCTCAGACGGCGGTGGAGGCCGGTTCTCTGGATACTTTCTCTCTTTCTCCCCCATCTAGTAAACGTTTTGGCCTGTTGGCCTTCATAACAAAAGGATTTGAGTATAGGAGCAGGGAGGTTCTACTGCAGTTGTACAGGGCCTTGGTGAGACCACACCTGGAGTATTGCGTACAGTTTTGGTCTCCTAATCTGAGGAAAAACATTCTTGCCATAGAGGGAGTACAGAGATTGTTCACCAGACTGATTCCTGGGATGTCAGGACTTTCATATGTAGAAAGACTGGATTGACTCGGCTTGTACTCGCTAGAATTTAGAAGATTGATGAGGGGTGGATCTTATGGAAACTTACAAAATTCTTAAGGGGTTGGACAGGCTAGATGCAGGAAGATTGTTCCCGATGTTGGGGAAGTCCAGGACAAGGGGTCACATTTTAAGGATAAGGGGGGGGGGGGGGGGGAATCCTTTAGGACCGAGATGAGAAAAACATTTTTATCCCACACAGAGAGTGGTGAAATCTCTGGAATTCTCTGCCACAGAAGGTAGTTGAGGCCTGTTCATTGGCTATATTTAAGAAGGAGTTAGATGTGGCCCTTGTAGCTAAAGGGATCAGGGGGTATGGAGAGAAAGCAGGTACAGGATACTGAGTTGGATGATCAGCCATAATCATATTGAATGGCGAATGGTGCAGGCTCGAAGGGCTGAATGGCCTCTACTCCTGTACCTATTGTCTATGTTTCTATGAAAACCCGCTGTTAATGGCTCTGGTGAGACCACACCTGGAGTATTGTGTACAGTTTTGGCCTGTTAGCCTTCATAACAAGAGGATTTGAGTATAGGAGCAAAGAGGCTTTTCTGCAGTTGTACAGGGTCTTGGTGAGACCACACCTGGGGTATTGTGTACAGTTTTGGTACCCAAATTTGAGGAAGCACATTCTTGCTATTGAGGGAGCCCAGCGTAGGTTTACCAGGTTAATACCTGGTATGGCGGGACTGTCATATGCTGATAGAATGGAGCGGCTGGGCGTGTATACTCTATGTAGTTTAGAAGGATGAGACGGTATCTCATGGAAACATTTATGACATTGCTAAGGGGTTTGGACGCGCTAGAGGCAGGAAACATGTCCCCAATTTTGGGGTAGTCCAGAACCAGGGATAGAGAGAGGGGGAGAGAAACTATCCAGCGTTATGGGGCCCAGTTTATTCAGACTATCTTGCGATTCCACATATTTTGTCTGAACCAGTTTGAGCTGCTGGATGGATGTCGTGGAAAAATATGTATACTGGGGGAGAGAGAGGGGGGAGAGAGGGGGAAAGAGAGGGGGGTGAGAGAGAGGGGGAGAGAGAGAGGGGGGGGAGAGAGAGGGGGAGATAGAGGGGGGGGGAGAGAGGAGAGAGAGAGAGAGAGAGGGGGGAGAGAGAGAGGGGGAGAGACAGAGGGGCAGAGAGAGAGGGGGGAGAGAGAGGGGGAGAGAGAGAGGGGGGAGGGAGAGAGAGAGAGGGGAGAGAGAGAGAGGGGGGAGAGAAAGGGGGGGGGAGAGAAAGGGGGGGAGAGAGGGGGGGTGAGAGAGAGGGGGAGAGAGAGGGGGGAAAGAGGGGGGGGAGGAGGGGGGAGAGGGGGAGAGAGAGAGAGGGGGGAGAGAGAGAGGGGGAGAGACAGAGGGCGAGGGAGAGAGGGGGAGAAGAGGGGGAGAGAGAGAGGGGGAGAGGAGAGAGAGAGAGGGGGAGAGGGGGGGGAGAGAGAGGTGGGAGAGAGAGATAGGGGGGAGAGGGAGAGAGGGGGAGAGAGAGGGGGGAGAGGGGGGGGAGAGAGAATGGGGAGAGAGAGAGGGGTAGAGAGAGAGGGGGAGAGAGGGAGAGAGAGAGGGGCAGAGGGAGATGGGGGAGGGGAGAGAGAGAGGGGAGAGAGAAGGGAGAGAGGGGGGGGCAGAGAGAGGGGGAGAGAGAGGGGGGGAGATAGGGAGGGGGGAGAGAGGGGAGAGAGGGGAGAGGGGGAGAAACAGAGGGGACAGAGAGAGGGGGAGATACATTTTGTTTTAGAAAACAGGGAATTCTAGACCAGTTAGCCTGATATCTGTGGAGCGGAAGATGCTGGAGTATATTATAAAATATGAAATAGCGGCACATTTGGATAGCAGTAGCAAGATCTGTCCGAGTCAGCATGGATCTACGAAGGGGAAGTCATGCTTGACTAATCTTTTGGAATGTTTTGAAGATGTAACTATGAAAATTGACAAGGGTGGCTAGTGGATGAAGTGTACCTGGAATTTCAGAAATCAGTTGATAAGGTCCCACATTGGAGATTAGTGGGCAAAATTCGAGCCCATTGTATTGGGGTAAGAGTACTGACATGGATAGAAAATTGTTCGGCGGACAGGAAACAAAGGGTTCGGAATTAACGGGTCCTTTTCAGAATGGCAGGCAGTGACTAGTGTGGCGCCGCAAGACTCGGTGCTGCGACCACAGCTATTTACAATGCGTATTAAATATTTATATGAGGGCTTTAAAGTAACATTAGCAAATTTGCAGATGATACAAGGCTGGGTGGCAGTGTGAACTAGGAGTAGGATGCTATGAGGATGCCGGGTGTCTTGGACAGGTTGGATGAGTGGACAAATGCATGGCAGATGCAGTTTAATGTGGATATATATGAAGTCATCCACGTTGGTGGCAAAATAGGAAGGCACATTATTATCTAAATGGTGTCAAGTTGGGAACAAGGGAAGTACAAACGGAACTGGTGGTCCTTGTTCATCAGTCACTGAAAGTAAGCATGCAGGTACAGCAGGCAGTAAAGAAAGCAAACGGCATGTCGGCCTTCATAACAGGACGAGTTGAGCATACGGGCAAAATAGATTCTCTTGATGTAGTAGAGGGCACTAGTGAGACCACATCTGGAGTACTGTGTGCAGTTTTGGTTTCCTAATTTGAGGAAGGTAATTTTTTGTTATTGAGGGAGTGCAGCGTAGGTTTACAAGATTAATTTCCGGGATGGCGGGACTGATATATGATGAAAGAACGGAGCGGCTGGGCTTGTGATCTCAGGAGTTTAGAAGGACGAGAGGTGATCTTATTGAAACACATAAGATTATTAAGGGGTTGAGCACGCTAGTGGACAGGAAATATGATCCCAATGTTGGGGGAGTCCAGAACCAGCGGCCACAGTTTAAGAATATGTGGTAAGCCATTCGAACGGAGTTGAGGAAAAACTTTTTCACACAGAGTTGCGAGTAATTCTCTGCCTCAGAGGGTGGTGGAGGCCGGTTCTCTGAATTATTTCCAGAGAGTGTTAGATTGAGCTCTTAAAATTAGTGGGAGTCAGGGGTTAAGGTGAGAAGGACGGAACGGGGTACTGATTGGGGATAATCAGCCATGGTCACATTGAATGGATGTGCTGACTCGAAGGGCCGAATGGCCTACTCCTGCACCTATTGTCTATCGTCTATTGTCTCGGAAGTCTTCTATGGGGATGGATCCACACGTTCTGGCCGGGCCGGAGTTTCAGAGTTGTGGATGCAGGCGGCAGCTTTGTCCCGTTGATTGCAAAGTTGAGTTTTCAGCACGAGGCTTCGGCGGGAAGCTCGGCGGATGCAGCCCGGTGTTAGGAAACACAGGAAGACTCGGCTTCCCCTCGACCGTGCGGCGACCACTCCACCGGTCATCAGTGGCGTGAGTACCGCTGCCGGGAAATCTGCCGAAATCGCGATAAATCGGTGGAGCCCGGCGACCCGGCTCTCCAACGCGGGACTTCCGCGACTAGTCGATGAGCACCGAAATGGCGAGCCCAAGCCGCCGTGCAGCTCAGATACAGGCCCGCAAATTCGGCCTTGGAAGTCGGCTATGGGGATGGATTCAGCCGGACTGGCCGGGCCGGAGATCCACAACCCTGGCTGCAGGCGGCAGATTCCACCCGCCGGTTTCAACATTCTGTTTTCAGCACGGGGTTTCGGCGGGGAGCTCGGCTGTTGCTGCAACGTGTTTGGAAAACACCACAAGAGTCGGTGACCCCGATCGGGCCGAGAATCTTCAACTGTTGACATGACCGAGTGTATGTCCCGCTGCCGGGAACCTCCTGAAATCCCGGTTGGCTGTGAGATGCCCGGCGACCTCGATCTCCACAGCGGACTGACGCGACCAGTTGATGCGAACCGGAACGTCCAGCCTACGCCGCCGCGGAGCCGAGATACAAGCCGAGATTCGGCCTCCGCCGTCTTCTATGGGGATGGATCCACTCGGTCAGTCGGGCCAGAGTTCCTGAGAGCCGACTGCATGAGGCGGATTCTACCCGCCGATTACAACATCGCGTTATCGACACAGGGCGTCGGTGAAGAGCTCGGCGGCTGCAGCCCGGTGTACGGATACACACGGAGAGTCGGCGGCGCTATGTTCGGTTCACGACACGTCAGCTGGTGACCGACAGCGTGTGTGGACAGCTTCCGACAATCTGCCTAAATCGCGATGGGCTGGGAGCGCACTGTGACCCCGCTGTGTGGACGAGGATCGCCGCGCCGGTCGAGTGGCGATCCTTATCCGCCGCGGAGCCCAGATACAGGCCCGCAAATTAGGCATCGGAAGTCAGCTATGGGGATGCATCCGCCTGAACTGTGTGGACCGGAGTTCCAGATTCCCGGCCGCAGGCAGCAAATTCAACCCGCCGATTGCGACATTGCGGTTTCAGCACGTCGCTTCGGTGGGAACTCCGTGGAACCGAGATTGGTGGAGTGTGTCCGAGATGGATGTTTAGAGCAGCTTGCTCTATACCTACCTGGGACAAGACAATTGTGGATTTAGTGTTGTGGAATGACCGAATTTGATCAAGGAACCCAGGATAAAGGAACCACTAGGAGGTCGCGACCTCAAAATGATAAGTTTTTCATCTGCAATTTGAGAAGGAGAAGGTGATATCGGATGTGTCGGTATTGCATCTGGGCAAAGGGGACTACAGATGCATGAGTAGGGAGCTGGCCAAAACTGACTGACAGGGACACCCAACCAAGGATGACGGTGGAACAGCAATGGCAGGAATTTCGGGGAATCATCGGGAGACGCAGGATCTTTTCATTCCGACGAAGAAGAAAGATTCTAGTGGGAGAAAGAGGCGGCAGTGGCTGAGAAGGAAGTCAAGGCCAGTAGAGAAAACTAAAAGAGAAGGTGTATAACATAGCAATGATTCACGGGAAGCCCGAGGATTGGGCAGCTTTTCAACAAACAATAGATGGGAACCTTAAAGGCAACACAGGGAGAAAAGATGAAATACGAAAGTAAGCGAATAATATAAAATAGGATAGCAAGAGTTTCATCAGTTATATAAAGTGTAAGAAAGAGGCAAGAGTGGACGTTGAACAGCTGGGAAATGATACAGGAGAAGTGACAATGGGGAATAAAGAAATGGCAGAGAAGTGGAATAACATTTTCAGTCTTCAAAGTGGAAAACACCTGAAATGTGCATGAAATTCGAGTCATGGGATGGAAGTCGTGGCTATTACTGAGGGATGCAAGGGCAGCTGAAATGGCTGAAAGTTGATAAATCACCTGGGCCAGATGAACTGCACCCATAAGTTCTGAAAGAGGTGGCTTTAGAGATATTGGAGGCGTTGATAGTCATATTTCATGAATCACAAGTCAGGACTGGTCCAGATGTAAAGATTGCCATTATTACGTCGCTACATAAGAAGGGAGCAAAGCAGAATAGTGGGAACTATCGGCCGGTTAGTCTGACCTCAGTGGCCAGTCCAGTATAAATGATGAGGTTACAGAGTACCTAAACGTTCAGCCCCGTCCTGGTTTGTAGGTGAACTGGGTTCTATAATTTGCTTCCAGTGTGTAGGGAGTGGATGCGAATGTTGGATAACATAGAACCAGTGTGAACGGGTGATGGATGATCTGCACGACCCGGTGTGCCGGGGACATGTTACCATGCTGCATCCATCAATCCATCTAACATTGACCCAGGGAGTTGAACCTACGCCAGCGCAGGGAGAAGGTGCAAACAGCACTAGTGACCAGTGGTCCATCCTAGGTCGCTCAGCAGTCCGGCAGCAGTGCGGCCTGCTGTCAATTTGCCGAGGGAAATGGGCGATTAAAATAGGACGCTTTATAACGCAAGCGCGTTGGGTAATATAGTTTAGCAGAGGCGTGGATTGGATGCAGTATTTGCATTCATATATGTATCGCGAAATCAATCTGCTGGTGAGCAACGCGGGTGTGGCCACGACTCACCGCGGACATGTGTACGCAACGTCTCGATACGATTTATATTTTAAACGCAATACTTGTCAACTGCGGTAATCACCAAACTGTTCTTGTTTTTATGCGGACGCTGCATTCTGCCTGCAGATGGAAGGTTATAGCATAAGGTTTGGCGCTGGGCTGATGAGTAAATGGGCCAATATTCTTCACTCTGCACATTCCTCGGTGGTCAGGTGAATGGAATTCACCATTAATATGTATCTACTATACCCGTCAGACCTTTTAATAATCGTTCTGCGATAGGCCGCTAGACTGTAAATCCAGTAAGCTAGGCCACTGCATTTTATTTGACTATTGGTTTGCGAAGTCCATCTTTCCGATGTCCTTTTCAGAATCAGAGACGTGTGGGCGGACACGAGTACAAGGGGTCGGTGACAGGCTGATATCATCCATTTACCTTCGCTGAACTGTCAAACTGATGTTCTTCTGGAATAGTGAATGTTGGTGATTTTAATTTCGTCTTTCCTACAGCTAACCTGATGGCAATCGGCATTCTCTCCCGGGGAAAGTGTGGACTCTCTAAATGTATCTCCCGCTATCTGGTATCCATGGCCGTAGCTGATTTAATGGTCCTGATCTTCGAGGTAATTCTCTCCGAGATTTCACATGGTTATTTTCCTTATTCATTCCTCCACATAACTCAAGTTTGTAAACTGAAAATGGTCTTTATTTTTATTTGCATCGATTGCTCTGTCTGGCTAACGGTGACCTTCACCTTCGATCGATTTGTCACTATATGTACTCAGAATTTTACGAACAAAATATTGCACCGAGAGAACTGCGGCTTTGGTGATAGCGCTGACATGTATCTTCTGTATTATTGAAAATATACCTATATATTTTGCCTACGTACCTCGAGAAATAATTGACAACGTGGGCTGGTCCTGTAGCATATCCCCAGAATTCTACACATCACAGTTTTGGGCAGCACTTTTTTCCATTGAAATCATTTTTAACCCCATTTGTACCAATTTTACTGATCATACTCCTCAATACCCTGACAATCAGGCATATTATACACGCCAACAGAGTGAGAAGCGGTCTCCGAGGGAAAACGAAGGACGTGGGCGGCACGGATCAAGAGGTGGAGAGCAGAACGAAGTCCATCATTCTATTGCTGGCCATATCCGGTAGCTTCGTCCTACTGTGGATGGTAAACTTTGTCTGCCTCTTGAGTGTAAATTTCCTCAAGGTGGAGCTTTCATCAACAGATAACACCGACCCATTTACCATTGCGGAACTGTCCGGATACATGCTGAGGTCTCTGAGTGCCTGTACCAACACGTTTATTTATGGGGTGTCCCAGAATAAATTCAGGAAGGAATTTATCCATGTGATTAAGAGCCCGTTCGTTTTAATTTCCAATATAATAAAGTGTCTGTTTGATATGTGTTGAAAGTGAAAATTTGTTTTTAAATTACGTTACCATCTACATGATATCATTGCATCTGACTTTCCGAGATACCATTTGAACCATCGGGTCAATACCGGGCGTCAGGGTAATGTCTGCCTTCCATTTCCTCTCTTTACGCCCATTTAATGTATTACCCAAATGAACCACTCAAATGCCCACTAGTGAATCAACAGCCCAGATGCATCAGGGCAGTGTTTATAGAGGCCATTTGCCCTGCCAACCACTTGCGTCTTTGGGTCGTGGAAAGTAAACTAGTGTCCCCGAGGGAATTCCCCGCGGTGGCAGGGAGAACATGAGAAATCCACACAGCATCAGTGAACAGGATCGGAAGGAGAAGTCTGCACGTGTATCATCTACAGGCAAATACGTCGTTCATCGCACTAGTATGGCATTGCGTTTTAACTAAAACAATTTGCACAATTGAAAATTATAAACATAGGTATCGTGTTAGAATTCGGTATAAAACTAGTTTTGCACGGGGTAAATTACTGTTCATTAACCCAATGACCCATCGGTACTGGTTAACCAAAAATGCACAAACTGCTGGAGTAACAGTTTACGCTGGGGGGCGTAATAATAAGGAACTGCAGGTGCTGGTTTATACCGAATGTCGAGGCAAAACGATAAAGTAAGGCAGTGACGTTGGAGAACATGGATATACGATGTATCGGGTCGGAAACCTATTCAGAGTAACGAAGTTTGCCGGGCCGCAACGTCGCCTGTCCATGTTCTCCAGAAAAGCTCTCTGCTGCGATGGCTGGCTCAGTATTTTGTGTCTATCGATAGAGAGATGACGTTTCTGGTCGTCACCTTGCGGGCAGCAGAGGTAATAATCAACACGTCTTGGTCTTCTTTCTGCCACCGGAATACAACAGTAAGTAAACAGGAGGTCGCCCCTCATAGAAACATAGAAACATAGAAATTAGGTGCAGGAGTAGGCCATTCGGCCCTTCGAGCCTGCACCGCCATTCAATGTGATCATTGCTGATCATCCAACTCGGTATCCCGTACCCGCCTGCTCTCCATACCCTCGGATCCCCTTAGCCACAAGGGCCACATCTAACTCCCTCTTAAATATAGCCAATGAACTGGCCTCGCCTACCCTCTGTGGCAGAGAGTTCCAGAGATTCACCACTCTCTGTGTGTAAAAAAAATCTTCTCATATCGGTTTTAGAGGATTTCCCCCTTATCCTTAAGCTGTGACCCCTTGCCCTGGACTTCCCCAACATCTGGAGCAATCTTCCTGCATCTAGCCTGTCCAACCCCTTAATAATTTTGTAAGTTTTTATAAGATCCCCTCTCAATCTCCTAAATTCTATAGAGTATAAACCAAGTCTATCCTGTCTTTCTTCATAAGACAGTCTTGACATCCCATGAATCAGTCTGGTGAACCTTCTCTGCACTCCCTCTATGGCAATAATGTCCTTCCTCAGATTTGGAGACCAAAACTGTACGCAATACTCCAGGTGTGGTCTAACCAAGACCCTGTACAACTGCAGTAGAACCTCCCTGCTCCTATACTCAAATCCTTTTGCTATGAAAGCTAACATGCCATTAACTTTCTTCACTGCCTGCTGCACCTGCATGCCTACTTTCAATGACTGGTGTACCATGACACCCAGGTCTCGCTGCATCTCCCCTTTTCCTAGTCGGCCACCATTTAGATAATAGTCTGCTTTCCTGTTTTTGCCACCAAAATGGATAACCTCACATTTATCCACATATACTGCATCTGCCAAACATTTGCCCACTCACCCAGCCTATCCAAGTCACCTTGCAGTCTCCTAGCATCCTCCTCACAGCTAACACTGCCCCCTCCAGCTTAGTGTCATCCGCAAACTTGGAGATATTGCCTTCAATTCCCTCATCCAGATCATTAATACATATTGTAAATAGCTGGGGTCCCAGCACTGAGCCTTGCGGTACCCCACTAGTCACTGCCTGCCATTGTGAAAAGGACCCGTTTACTCCTACTCTTTGCTTCCTGTTTGCCAGCCAGTTCTCTATCCACATCAATACTGAACCCCCAATGCCGTGTACTTTAAGTTTGTATACTAATCTCTTATGTGGGACCTTGTCGAAAGCCTTCTGGAAGTCCAGATACACCACATCCACTTGTTCTCCCCTATCCACGCTACTAGTTACAACCTCGAAACAGTCTATAAGATTCGTCAGACATGATTTACCTTTCGTAAATCCATGCTGACTTTGTCCAATGATTTCACCACTTTCCAAATGTGCTGCTATCCCATCTTTAATAACAGACTCTAGCAGTGTCCCCACTACCGATGTTAGACTAACTGGTCTGTAATTTCCCGTTTTCTCTCTCCCTCCCTTCTTAAAAAGTGGGGTTACATTTGCTACCCGCCAATCCTCAGGAACTACTCCAGAATCTAAAGAGTTTTGAAAGATTATTACTAATGCATCCACTATTTCTGGAGCTACTTCCTTAAGTACTCTGGGATGCAGCCTATCTGGCCCTGGGGATTTATCGGCCTTTAATCCATTCAATTTACCCAACACCACTTCCTGGCTAACCTGGATTTCACTAAATTCCTCCAACTCCTTTGACCCGCGGTCCTCTGCTATTTCCGGCAAATTAGTTATGTCTTCCTTAGTGAAGACGGAACCAAAGTAGTTATTCAATTGGTCCGCCACATCCTTGTTCCCCATGATCAACTCGCCTGTTTCTGACTGCAAGGGACCTACATTTGTGTTAACTAATCTCTTTCTTTTCACATATCTATAAAAACTTTTGCAGTCAGTTTTTATGTTCCCTGCCAGTTTTCTTTCATAATCTATTTTTTCTTTCCTAATTAAGCCCTTTGTCCTCCTCTGCTTGTCTCTGAATTTCTCCCAGTCCTCCGGTATGCTGCTTTTTCTGGCTAATTTGTACGCATCATCCTTCGCTTTGATACTATCCCTGATTTCCCTTGTTATCCACGGATGCACTACCTTCCCTGATTTATTCTTTTGCCAAACTGGGATGAACAATTTTTGTAGTTCATCCATGCGGTGTTTAAATGTCTTCCATTGCATATCCACCGTCAACCCTTTTAGAATTAATTGCCAGTCAATCTTGGCCAATTCACGTGTCATACCCTCAAAGTTACCTTTCTTTAAGTTCAGAACCATTGTTTCTGAATTAACAATGTCACTCTCCATCCTAATGAATAACTGAACCATATTATGGTCACTCTTGCCCAAGGGGCCACGTACAACAAGATTGCTAACTAACCCTTCCTCATTACTCAATACCCAGTCTAAAATAGCCTGCTCTCTCGTTGGTTCCTCTACATGTTGATTTAGATAACTATCCCGCATACATTCCAATAAATCCTCTTCCTCAGCACCCCTGCCAATTTGATTCACCCAATCTATATGTAGATTGAAGTCACCCATTATAACTGTTTTGCCTTTGTCGCACGCATTTCTAATTTCCTGTTTGATACCATCTCCAACTTCACTACTACTATTAGGTGGCCTGTACACAACACCCACCAGCGTTTTCTGCCCTTAGTGTTTCGCAGTTCTACCCATACCGATTCCACATCCTCCAAACTAATGTCCTTCCTTTCCATTGTATTAATCTCCTCTCTAATCAGTAACGCTACCCCACCTCCTTTTATTTTCTGTCTATCCCTCCTGAATATTGAATATCCCTGGATGTTCAGCTCCCAGCCTTGGTCACCCTGGAGCCATGTCTCCGTGATCCCAACTATATCATAGTCATTAATAGCTATCATCCTTCTAAGCCCCTCCCGATTTCCAACAGGGAAGCTCAGTAATGGCGCCACCCGTTCACTACAATTCATAGTCTCAACCCCCATCATCTCCCCAATGCACTTCACTCGAGCATCCCTGGATCCCCCTTCCCCTCTACCCACAACCCTCACCATAGTCGCGTGTTTACCATCTCCCCTAGCCTCCCTCTTTAGAATGCAGTACAACAGAAGCCTTATCTTCATACCCCTGCATTTACATGTCAACGGAAGCCCCCACTCCCTCCCCCAACATATACCTCCGCCATAATGAAGAGCTCATCCGCTTCCCTGTCACCGGTTCTTTTCTGTGGCAAGCCATTCGACTTCCAGTAATGAAACATTGTCCCGTATCCAACATTTCCCCTCAACTTGGCCTCATCCTCCCGGCTTTCTACTCTCATTGGACTATGTTACTTCGAACTGCCGTCGCGACATCAACCTTTTTGAATTATCCACTGCCCTCCACGCTGATCTCACCCGTCGCAACGACACCCGTCCTCTCATCAAGAAGCCGGACATTGTCAGTAAACCCCCCGTCAACGGAGATGCATTTGTTGAATGGCGTGCTGACCTCGACTGTGGGATTCCAGGCACCAACTTTCGGACACCTCTTTATTCCTTGCCACGACAAGTTCAATTTAGTTCTAAGACACTAAGCTGGGGGGCAGTGTTAGCTGTGAGGAGGATGCTAGGAGACTGCAAGGTGACTTGGGTAGGCTGGGTGAGTGGGCAAATGTTTGGCAGATGCAGTATAATGTGGACAAATGTGAGGTTATCCATGTTGGTGGCAAAAACAGGAAATCAGACTATTATCTAAATGGTGGCCGATTAGGAAAAGGGGAGATGCAACGAGACTTGGGTGTCATGGTACACCAGTCATTGAAAATAGGCATGCAGGTGCAGCAGGCAGTGAAGAAAGTGAATGGTATGTTAGCATTCATAGCAAAAGGAGTTGAGTATTGGAGCAGGGGGGTTCTACTGCAGTTGTACTGGGTCTTGGTGAGACCACACCTGGAGTATTGCGTACAGTTTTGTTCTCCAAATCTGAGGAAGGACATTATTGCCATAGAGGGAGTGCAGAGAAGGTTCACCAGACTGATTCCTGGGATGTCAGGACTGTCTTATGAAGAAAGACGGGATAGACTTGGTTTATACTCTCTAGAATTTAGGAGATTGAGAGGGGGTCTTATAGAAACTTACAAAATTCTTAAACGTTTGGACAGGCTAGATGCAGGAAGATTGTTCCCGATGTTGGGGAAGTCCAGGACAAAGGGTCACAGCTTAAGGATAAGGGGGAAATCCTTTAAAACTGAGATGAGAAAAACTTTTTTCACACAGAGAGTGGTGAATCTCTGGAATTCTCTGCCACATACGGTAGTTGAGGCCAGTTCATTGGCTATATTTAAGAGGAAGTTAGATGTGGCCCTTGTGGCTAAGAGGATCAGAGGGTTTGGAGAGAAGGCAGGTACGGGATACTGAGTTGGATGATCAGCCATGATCATATTGAATAGCGGTGCAGGCTCGAAGGGCCGAATGGCCTACTCCTGCACCTAATTTCTATGTTTCTATGTTTCATTGTCACGTTTACCGAGGAACAGTGAAAAACTTGTGTTGCGTGCTAAGCAGTCTGCAGAAAGAGACTGCGTGATTACACTCGATCCATTTACAGTGTATAGATACGTGATAAGGGGATAACGTGTAATGCAAGGTAAAGGCAGCTACGTCCGATCAAAGATAGTCCATGAATCATCAAAGAAGTGGGTAGTAGTTAACGATTGCTCTCTCGTTGTGGTAGATTGGTTCAGTTGCCTGATCACAGCTGGGAAATATCTCTCCCTGAATATAGTGGTGTGCCTTTTGGACACTTCTATACCTTATTCCTGATGGGAGAGGTTTAATTTGCCTATGGACGCACATACGATCACCAGGCCATTCACTCCAAGACTGCCTCTGACGATATACTCTCCACAGCCTACAACCTTTTCCCCAATCCCGCACAGCTCGCCTTAATCACCACCCAATTATCTACAATGCAGACTGGCCTGGCAGGCCCATTGTTTCTGCCTGCTCCTGCCCCGTTGAACTCGTCTCCACTCACATCGATTCCATCCCATCCCTCCTTGTCCGTTCAATTCCCACCTAAGGCCCAATGCAGCACACCCACCCTTCATTTATTCAATAACTTTCAGTTTCTAGACAACATTTGATAATTTTTGCCTGCAAGTCCAATCCCTTCAGTCCTCCTTCCTCCACTTGGTCTGAAGGCCCTCCAGTTCTTCCTCGAACAGAGACCCATTTAATGTCCCTCTACTAACAATCTCATACACTGGCGGAATTTCTTCGCGCCCTGGCCAACTTTGGACACTTACTCCATTGCGGAACTGTCCGGATATATGCTGAGGTCTCTGAGTGCCTGCATCAATACGTTTATTTATGGGGTGTCCCAGAAAAATTTCAGGGAGGAATTTAAAAAGGTGAATAAGAGCCCGTTCGTTTTAATTTCCAATTCAATAAAGTGTTTGTTGTGATATTAGTGTTTAAAGTGAAAACTCGTTTCTAAATTACGGTACCTTCTACATGATATCATTGCTCCTGACTTTCCTAGATACCATTTGCACCATCGGGTCAATACCGGGCGGCAGGGTAATGTCTGCATTCCATTTCCTCCCCGCATGCCCATTTAATGTATCCCTAATGAGCCACTCAAATGCCCACTATTGAATCAGCAGCCTAGATGAATCAGGGTAATGTTATAGAGGCCATTTGCCCTGTCAACTACTTGTGTCTTTGGGGCCTGGAAAGTAACTGGAGTCCCCGAGGGAATTCCCCGTGGTGGCAGGGAGAACATGGGAAATCCACACAGCATCAGTGAACAGGATCGGAAGGAGGAGTCTGTAGGTGCATCATCTACAGGCAGATGTCGGTCATCGACAAGTATGGCTTTGCGTGTTAACTAGAACACGTTTACTGTACAGCTGTGACATTATGGATATAAATCTAGTTTAGCAACGGGTAAATTACTGTACTTTAACACAACGACCCGTAGATACTTATTTACCAAAAAGAAACAAAGTGTTGGAGTAACACAGCAGATCAGGCAGCAGGTCGGGGACACGGATGGGCGAGGTAATAACAAGGAACTGCTGGTGCTGGTTTATAATGAATGGTGATACAAAACGATGACGTAAATCAGCGGATGAGGCAGCATCGTTGGAGAACATGCAAGGGCGTAATAAACTCTTTTGCAGACTAAGGGTCGCCCATCCATGTTCTCCAGGGAAGCTCTCTGCTGCGATTAGTTGCTCCGTATCCATAGAGAGGTGACGTTTCTGGTCGGGAGAATTCTTCACATACAGTAAAGTACTGTGTGCAGCTCCAGTGAGCATATTACGAACAGTATTTGCGAGCAGCAGAGCCGATGCCAAACAAGATGAATTTCAGCAATCCATATATTGAACTAGACTAAGTGCGACCCGTTGGGTCCCGGCCTCACACGGGAGGGCTGGATACCCAACACAATATTCCACCTCTGCAGCAATTCCAATATTGCTGGCCAGTGGGAAGGGGGGTTTCTGTTGCGCTAGTATAAGTGTTGTGGGCTGAAGGCACTGATTTCCAGAGGGCTAGTATGGAGTTTGTGGGCCGAAGCTACTGATTTACAGAGAGCTAGTATTGAGTTTGTGGGCCGAATGGATTTTTGGGCTGGCAGCTCAGTCACTGAGGCCTGGCAGTGCAATCACTCGGACCTGGCAGGCTGGCGGCTGAGAAACTGCCAGAAATTGTGCCCAAAACAGGTGGCAGGCAGTAAGAGAGAGAAGGGGGAGAGGGTGGACTTAATGGATATTGGGCTGGCACTTCACTAACTCACGGCTCGTGGGCTGGCAGTGCAGTCACTCACGCCTGGTACGCTGGCAGTTCACTCAGTCATCCCACCTACCTTCACCCCCTCCCACCCACACATTCAGTGCATCTCCAAACAATCTCCCCCCCCCATACACTCTTAGTGGCTCTCCCACAGAGCAGCCATTCCTGCCTATTAGGTTCTATTGTGATGAAGAACACACAGCATTAAAAGTGCAAAAAGGTTTTATTAAAGTTCAAAATGTGAATGACTCTTTAAAATATAAGAACAATTTAAATTTTAAAGAGGAGATTGATTAAGTTTTGACTTGTTGTGTCTTGTTGCGTCTTGTTGTGTTCTGCTGTTCACTGCCTCTTGATAACTATTTCCTGTTGATAAAAAGAGACAATTTTAATATAGAGAAAGTCAGCGGTCAAATTTTACGAAGGAAAATCTGAGAATATCTCAGAAGTCATCATTCAACGAAGCACGCTATTAATGACAACATTCTTGGGCGATGTTCCATTCTTCAGGAAACCTTTGACATTTCCTTTCATATTTCTGTTGAGCTAGTATGTTGGGCCAAAGGTACTGGTTTCCAGAGGGCTAGTATGGAGTTTGTGGGCGGAATGGATTTTTGGGTGGGCAGCTCAGTCACTGAGGGCTGGCAGCTCTGTCACTGAGGCCTGTACTGGCAGGGGGGCACCAACATGCTTGGTGTTGCTGAAGACTTCTGTCCACAACTTCAAAGCATTCACCTCTACTCATTGGACATTCATCCCAAACAATGACTTTCACTTGCCTCGTGAAATGTGCCGTCTTAGAGTTCTTCTCGATGTTGCACAATGTATCCTCGGCCACTTGGATGGGTATCTTGAATCGAGAATGTGTCGTTCTTCCACCAGGCAGAAATGTAGCTGCTATCCTAGAGGGTACTACAGCAATAGCCACATCACATAACATTTCCTGACATGATGTTCAAATAGCAGCCCAAAGACAATTTCAGTTGTTAATGAACACTGAAGATTGTGTGCAAAACATTTTTTTTGTGGTAGGGGCTGTCAGGGTGGGGTGGGGGGAGGTAAACATCGTGCTGCCAAGGGAGGGGCACAGCTTCAGGTGGGGGTTCTCGTGAGCTGATGAGAAATGTGGGGGGGGGGGGGGGGCTCATGCAGGGGATGAGGGCGGTTTCAGTAGGGGGTGCATCTATTGCCAAGCGGATGTGGGGCATGTCAGTGGAGGAGAGGGGGCAGTGAGTGATTTACTCATGACCTGTGGACTCACTCACTGCCTTGGGATTGACTCATGCCCTTTAGACTGATTGACTCTCACGGCTTGTGGACTGACTGATGCCCAACTTCTAGAGTCGCATCCGACTTTTGTAAACTGAAAACGGTAACATCTACATTGAGGAACAGCTTCTTCCTGACAGCCATCACACTAATAAACTTAACAAATAAGCTCTGAACTACGAAATACTATTATGTCACACACACACACACATATATATTCACACGCACTCACACATATATTCATACACACACATTCACTCACACACACGTACACACACACATATTCACACACACTCAGACACACACACATACACACACACACACACACACAGACACACACACATATTCACACACACTCAGACACACATACACACACACACACACACGCACATATTCACACATACATACATTCTCACACATATTCACACATTCACACATATTCTCATACACATGTTCACAAACAGATTCATTCACGCACACACAAACTCAATGACACTCACATTCACACAAAGACACACACACACACACACACACACAGACTCATACACACATACTCACACACACACACACGGAGTCACTCACACACACAGACTTAATCACACACATATATATACAGACTCATCCCCCACCTCAAGACACTGCCCTATGGGTGGTAAATGTTGTGCAGCCAAGGGCAGCTTCAGGCGGGGGTTGTCGTGAACTGATGAGAAGGGGGTGGGGTGTCCTCATGCAAGGGATGTGGACGGCTTCAGTAGGGGGTGCATCCTATAGCCAGGCGGAGGGCAGCGTCTTGAGGTGTCAGTGGAGTAGAGGGGGCAGTGAGCGATTTACTCATGATGTGTGGACTCACTGCCCTGGGATTAACTCATGGCCTTTGGACTGACTCTCACAGCTTGTGGACTGACTGATGCCCGACTTCTGGAGTCACGTCCGACTTATGTAAACCAAAAACTGTAACATCTACATTGAGGAACAGCTTCTTCCTGACAGCCATCACACTATTAAACATAACAAATAAGCTCTGAACTACAAAATATTATATTATTTCACACACACACATATATATTCACATGCACTCACACACATATGCACACACACATATAATCGCTCACAAATATTCACTCACACATATTCAGACACACATGTACACACACATACATATAGACACATGCACATATTCACACACACATTCACTCACACACATATTCACACACACACGTTAATATTCACACACACACATATTCACATGCACACATATATATTCACACACACACACACAGAGGGAGGTTTCACGGCAGTCGGGTCACGACCCATGACCCGTACTGTTGCTACGCTACACCAAATGGATTACACGCGATGTACTGCAGGTAGGCACTTACCATCATTTCCAACTCCATCTTCCAGGGAGATGCTAACCGAATTTCATTGTCTCTGTAATGTACACTGACAACGACAATTAAAGTTGAATCTGAATCTGAATCTGAACCTGAACGTAGCGGATCCGTTAAAACCCGCCGAAAATGTCCATTTTTGCGCTGCAAATAATTATGGAAATCGGGATGAGCATGTGAGACATTTAGCCTACTTCAGAATTCCAACAGTGAGGAGAAATGACAGTAGATAGAAGTGAGAGCTGAAGGGACAACAAACAGAGTGCTTAGCGAACATTGGCCGTTTGCTCACTACATTTCATCAACACTAAAGCATTATTTGTGTTTTTTCTTGATTCCTTTGGCATCTAAAAAGTTTCAGAAGTGATAAATCTGGCTGTATTTTTTTTAATAAATCGCCCATGGTTCTCAAGTGGGTTTTTACCTACAAAATGAAAACGCATCTGAAGAAAAAATTACAGCCAGATTTATCACTTCTGAGAATTTTTAAATACCAAAGGATTCAAGAAAAAACACGAATAATGCCTTACTGTTGATGAAATGCAGTGAGCAAACACGATAATTCCAATATTTTCAATTACGATATCTGCACAGCCAATCTTTACCAAGCACTTTAGCTGCTGTTGTCCCTTCAATTCTCGCATCCCTTTACCTTTATTTCATTTCACGTTTGGAATTCTAATGTTGGGTACATGTCTCTCACACTTACCCTAACTTCCACATTTTTTTTCAGAGCACAAATTCAACATTTTGGCGGTTTTTAACAGATAGGAAAGTACGCGTTTCTTGCATTAATAACATATACTGGAAGTGACGGATGTCTTCAGATGGTTTGAGCGGCTCTGTGCGTCAAGTCCTATTACCTTGTGACCTTACGTGCAACCCCCTATTCAGACACACACTCACGCAAACACACACATATATTCTCACACACATATATATATATTCACACACACACACACACACACACGCACAGACATATTCACTCACACACACACACACACATTCATACAGACACACACACTCACACATTCACACACACACACACCTATTCACACACACACACACATATATATTCACACACACACATTCACACACTCTCATATGTTATTTTCCGGACACAATTCCTCCTTTTATTCTTCACACACACACACACACATTCACACACACACTCACGCACATGCACACACACACACACACACACACACACATTCACAATTGCAGATTTTGCTGAAACACAATTGCCGCTGTGGATGTAACAACACTTACCAGTCTGTAGAATCATTCAACACCTCGTGCACGTCTTCAGCGCCATCTTGCCTCCGACCGGAAATGCCGTCATCACCACCATCTTCCCAATCGCCGGAAATGACGTCATCACCGCCATCTTACCGATCGCCGGAAATGACGTCATCGTCGCCATCTTCAAGCCGCCACAATCACAAAATGTCCGCCAATTTTAAATTTAAACACAGTGCTGATCGAAATAAAAAGGTTATTTCGCGCATTACTGGCCTGAAACGTTGCAACAAATGCATTTCAATTTACATCACCATTTCAAACACAATAGACATCATGCTTTAGTTAACTGAAAACCGGTGCAACAATTTTAAAACCCAAGAGAAACAAATTTGCAAAACGCTTTACATCAATAACAAATGGTTTTATTTTCATTTCACAGTTCAAACACCATATAGATAGACAAATAGACAAATGGTTTTTATTTTCAATTCACAGTTCAAACACAGTACAGATAGACAAATATACAAATGGTTTTTATTTTCAATTCACAGTTCAAACACAGTATAGATAGACAAATATACAAATGGTTTTTATTTTCAATTCACAGTTCAAACACAGTATAGATAGACAAATATACAAATGGTTTTTATTTTCAATTCACAGTTCAAACACAATATAGATAGACATATACAAATGGTTTTTATTTTCAATTCACAGCTCAAACACAATATAGATAGACATATACAAATGTTTTTTATTTTCAATTCACAGTTCAAACACAATATATATAGACATATACAAATGGTTTTTATGTTCAATTCACAGTTCAAACACAATATAGGTAGTAGACAAATATACAAACTCTTTCCAACAAAAATGCCAAGAAACTTCAGAGCATGGTGAATAACATACATATCAATTGGGTGAAAAAGCACTCACCTGGGAGCAGAGCTGCAGCTCAGAGAGCCGTGACCCATTCACTTCGTGGCCGGCAAGAAAGTGAGTTGAAGCGGGACGCTTCCGGGTTTTATAGTCCCTCCCTCCCCTGCCGCACCGGGTGCAGCAGAGAGAATGGGGAATGATGTAAAAACATTAATATCTCGGTCATATTTCATCGAGGGGAAAAATCCTCGGCACACATGCGGCAGAGGGGGCTCTGAGGGAGGTGGCCAAAAATGACGGCCGTAGGTGGCGGCGTTCTCTCGGAAATCGCAGCACAGATCGGGAAAAGCGGTCAAGAACTGAGTTTTAGTAATGTAAATATTAAATAGAGAATCACCCTCAACAGAAGCACTAAGGGAAGATTGGGAACATGAGCTAATGATAAAGATCTCGAAGGATAGATGGGAAAAGTAATTTGATGAATACACATAACTGTTCTATTAATGCAAGACATAATTTAATTCAATTCAAATTATTACATTGACTATATTATTCAAAAACGAGGTTGAATAAATTTTATCCAAACGTCTCTCCCAGATGCGATAAATGTTTGTTTCAAAACGCTAATATAACGCATTCATTTGTAGGATGTACAAAGTTGAATAAATTTTGGAGTGATATATTTGATATATTTACAAAGCTTTTCATGTCAAGAATAGACCCCAAAATGGAATGGATTCTATTTGGAATAATAGGAGAAGATACCAATTTAAATAAAGACCAAAATGTTTTTTTTAATTATGGGTTAAAAATTGGAATGAAATTGATACATACATTTTGGAAAAATACAACCATACCTACTGTTAAAATGTGGATTAGGATATGATGGCATAGCACGCCTTGAAGAAATGAGACTCCGACTAATAGAGAAATATGACCAATTCGTAAGGAGTTGGTCTCCTTTCATCGACTTTTTAGAATCATGTGATGCAGCGTAGGTAAAGATTGCTGATTTCAGTTCATGACGTGGATAGATCTACATCTCCGAATACAGATTTGAAAAATTCTCTTTTCTTCTATTTCTACTTTCCACTTTTTATTTATTTATCTTTTTTATATACACACGTCACGTTTTTCTACTCTCTACCATCTATTTTGCCACGTTTTCCCCTTTCTATTGTTTTCTTTTTCTTGTCTTGCTTACTTCCTTCTCATAACATAAAACTAGAGGTTGTACATAGAATGGATTACGGTATGACATAGTTCGCACCTAAAATTAGGTTCCACTGTACTGTTTTGTACTGTATAACTTCTAATAAAATAAAACAAAAAAAATACAAAAAAAGAGAAAGCACCTTTTCCTGCAAGGGCTTATTCGAAAGATGATTTATGCTGGCCGCCAATTTCCGTTCCAGTGGTCTTCCAGCACATGGGGTTGCTACATAGCCCCTGTTCCAGACCAGCCCAGCCCTGGTCACCAATGCTAGCCTCCAGTGATGAGGGAGCAGAGGGTAGTGCACAAGACACTGTGGAGGAGGTGCCTGATCTCCCTCCGCGAGAGCGCTCTTTCTGCGCATCCGCTGGAGCATCTGCTCCAAGAGCTGTTGTATGCAGCTCAGGCGCTGTCTCTCCTCCGTTTAGGTGGAGGCATGTCCCCGTCCGACGAATCGGAAATCACCAGCCGGTTGCTTTTCCTGGTGGATTTTTTCCCAGTCCGCTGTTCAGGCATTAGCGGGACTAGCTTGGCTCGGCGTCGGGATGGTGGAGCGCTCTATGAGCGGTCCTGCCGCCTGTTGCCTGCCCCCCTGAGATTGAACGCTCCTCTGGTGGAGGTTGAGCGGGGGGCAGTTCTCTTCGAGAGTTTTTTTCTTAAGTGCACTCATTTCTGTAAGCAGAAAACACACACACAACTCTCCTTCTCCGTTAGACTCCTTTCCACACCTCAGTGTACTTACTCTAATGGTCCGTTTTTTTTTTAAACTGCAGCGGGAGAGCCTAACTCCAGATGCCGCTGCTTGCTGCACTGCTGGCGTAAAGACGCGCATGCGCGCTGAGCGGGTTCTTCACGTAGTCCACTCACGTGACTCCGAAGTAAAATCTCAGGTCTCAGCCCATAAAGATTAAGTAGCTCCTGATTTTTCCACAATTAAGCCTCATTACTAGTTTCAATGTTATACTAATCTTTCTTCTGAAACATACTTTGTTCACATTAGTTTCTACAAAGAGTTGACGCAGTCGGCGAGCGAGAGGGATGTTGGAACGGTAACTTGCCCAATGGCTCATCAGTCGGCACAGAGCTGAAGATGTTGGTTGATGAGGAGGCAGAGGGCAAACCAGTATAATGCCTCAAATAACCATATAACAATTACAGCAACAAAAACAGGCCATCTCAACCCTTCTAGTCCGTGCCAAACACGTATTCTCCCTAGTCCCATCTACCTGCACTCAGACCATAACCCTCCATTCCTTTCCCGTCCATATAACTATCCAATTTATTTTAAAATGATAAAATCGAACCTGCCTCCACCACCTTCACTGAAAGCTCATTGCACACAGCTACCACTCTCTGAGTAAAGAAGTCCCGCTCGTGTTACCCCTAAACTCTGTCCCTTAATTCTCAAATCATGTCCCCTTGTTTGAATCTTCCCTAACTCTCAGTGGGAAAAGCTATCCACATCAACTCTGTCTATCCCTCTCATCATTTTAAAACCTCCATCAAGTCCCCCCTTAACCTTCTGCCTCCAAAGAATAAAGACCTAACTTGTTCAACCTTTCTCTGTAACTTAGTTGCTGAACCCAGGCAACATCGGATAAATCTTTTCTTTACTCGCTCTATTTTGTTGACATCCTTCCTATAATTAGGCGACCAAAAATGTACACCATACTCCAGAATTGGCCTCACCAATGCCTTGTACAATTTTAACATTACATCCCATCTTCTATACGCAATGCGTCTGATTTATAATGGCCAGCACCCCAAAATGCCTTATAGGTAGGCTGCAGACAGCATTGTAGGGACACAAAGATGACCAGGTGAGAGAAGGACCATTGGTTCGCGGGAACATCGAACTCGCAATGAGCCAAAAATGGCGGCACCGCATGTATATATATGCAATCAGAACTTCACTGTGCAGTTGCATATGTGACAAATAAAGTTTGGTTGAACTATTATGTGATCATGAACTCATATTGATCATTTGTTACTCACTGCCTTTTGCTTTCAGAATGCTATGTTGCTTCCACTGATCTTTGGTGTTTGCCTCTATGCTATCAGCCGTACCTTTATTATAATGTTGCCGCTGACTCAGTCTTTCAACATGTCAGCATCTTCCGTCTCAGCTTTCCACCAGCTTTATTTTGATTGATTAGTAGAAAGATAGAGCATAGAAACAGGTCCTTTGGCCCAAGCCGACCATTGATCATCCGTTCTCACAAATGTTATGTTATCCTATTTTAATAGTCACTAGACTAAGTGGGACCCGTTGGGTCCCAGCATCACACGGGAGGGCTGGTCACCAATGCAATATTCGATCTCTCCACCAATTTCAAACTGCTCGCAAGGGGGGGGGGGGGGGGGGGGGGGGGGGGCTGTCTGTTGCGCTAGTATGGGTGTTGCGGGCTGAAGGTACTGGTTTCCAGAGGGCTAGAATAGACATTGTGGGCATGTATTGGATGCTTGGGCTGGGCATCCAACTGTTGCAATGATTTTAAAAGCCAAGCCATGGCAAACAATTGGACTACAGACACCTGACAAACAAAATTTATTTTGTGAACAAAAACTTGTTAAAAAGGGCTGCAGCAACTTTACAGCCGCATCGAGGGGACTCACGTGGAGTAGACGTGCGTTCAGTGTTATTCGCAGCTCAGTGAGCCGCGACCCACTCGCTTCCTGGGTCTGGCAGAGACTAAGTGAGGCACGACACTTCCTGCTTTTATAGCCCTCCCCCTGCCGCCAGCGGGGGCAGCAGAGAGAATGGGGAATTTTGTAAAAACAATTGATATCTCTCTCATTTCTCAACGAAGGAAAAAAACCTCTGCATTCATATGGGTCTGAGCGAGGTGGCCACATGACGGCCAGTGACGGCCTTGCATTCCTCGGAAATCGCAGCACAGTCGGCCAAAGCGGTCAAGATCAGAGATTTAGTAATATAGATCAGTCTAGAGTCACGAATGTTTTATTGTCCCATGTTCCAAAACGGGACAATCAAGTTCTTACTTGCCCAGCACAACAGATATGTAAACATAGTACTCTGTGGACTCATAATAAACAGCAACAGAAAATCAGTGTATGTTTAAAACAGACAAATAATAGTATGTTAAACATTTGCATATTTGCAACGCTCGTTCATATACCAGTTCTGTGCGATCCCACATTTCTTATCCACCTGACAAACTAGGGACTAATTTACAAGAGACAATTAACCTACAAACCTGCACGTCTTTGGGATGTAGGAGGCAACCGGGGCACCCGGAGGAAACCCACGGGGTCACAGGGAGAACGTGCAAACTCCACACAAACAGCACCAAGGGCTGGATCGAACCAGCGTCTCTGGAGTTGAGAGGCAGCAGCTCAACCAACTGCTCCCATTGTCCCCCTTTCATTGTGTCACTCACAATTTGCCCAAATGCTTCTACCTATCGGACATATCTTTGCACAACTGATCCGCAATTCTGAGTCCCTCACCATCTTCCAGTTCCGCCTCAAGACCCATCTCTTTACCTCTACCTTAGCCCCACATCCACCTCCCTTTTCATCTGTGCTTGAATTGTTGCTCTGTTTTTGTTTTGTTTTGTTTGTTTTTAGGTTTTTTTTTGGTTTTTTTGTCTTGCCTTGTAAAGGCGATTTGAGTCCTGAAAAGCGCTATATAATTCAATTGATTATTATTATTATTATTATTATTATTATTATTATTATTAGATGGCAATTTTAAATTGACAGTCATCATCTGACCTTCTCAAAAAAAGAATTGGTATTTAACATCATTTGTTCTGATCAGAGAAAAGATCCAAATATTTAACTTACAAAGAATTGTTTGATTTCTTTTGGAAGTTGAGTCTAAGGTGCCAGAAAATAAAAACAAGAAATGCTAGTTAATTAACCTTACTAATGCTGCGGTCTCCGTTTCAAGGAGCAAAAGAATAGCTTCAACATTTACACTCACTTAATTGCTGATGGCCAGATAGAGAACTAACAAGACATGTCACAATGTTCTTCCAAAGCTTAATTGTAAGGAAGGTGCAGGTGGCAAACCACAAGCCAATCTACTAAATTGACAAATGAGAAACATCATCACAGAGTTTCCATCATCAGGGGTCCAAGGACAGGCAATGCCCTCTGATGTGCTGTCCAGAAACATAGCTATTCAATTGCTCAAGCCTC
>JAWMAR010005602.1:0-17500 GCA_036785375.1 Leucoraja ocellata
GGAGAAAAGTGTGGGGGGAAGAGTGTGGGGGAGTGTAGAGGGGGGAGAGTGTAGAGGGGGTAGAGTGTGGGGGTTTGTGGGGGAGATAGTGTGCGGAGCAGTGTGGGGGGAGAGTGTGGAGGGGAGAGAGTATGGGGGGGGAGTGTGGGTGGGGATAGTGGGGGGGTGAGTGTGGAGGGAAGAGAGTGGGGGGGAGAGTGTGCGGGAGAGTGTGGAAGAGTGTGGAGGGAGAGTGAGTGTGGAGCGGAGAGTGTGAAGGAGGAGATTGTAGAAGGGGGAAGGTGTGGGGGGGTTTTGTGGGGGGAGAGTGTGGGGGGAGTGTGGGGAGAGTGTGGAGGGGAGAGTGTGAAGGAGGAGAGTATGGGGGCAGGGAGTGTGTGCGGGGGTAGAGTGTGGGGGGAGAGTGTGGGGGGGGGGGGGGCGAGTGTGCTGGGTGAGTGGGGAAGAGTGTGGGGGGAGAGAGTGTGTGGGAGAGAGTGTGTGGGGAGAGAGTGTGTGGTTGGGAGAGTGTGTGTGTGTGTGTGTGTGGCGGGGGAGACTGTGGGGGAGTGTGGGGGGAGTGTGGGGGAGAGTGTGGGGGAGAGACTCTGGGGGCAGAGTGTGGGGAGGGGAGTGTGGGGGGAGAGTGTGGAGGGAGAGTATGGGGGAAGAGTGTGGGGGGAGATTGTGGGGGGTGGGGGGGAGCGTGGGGCGGAGAGTGTGGGAGAAGAGTGTGTGCGGGGGGAGAGTGTGGGGAGGAGAAAGTGTGTGTGGGTGGGAAGGGTGGGGCGAGAGTGTGGGGGAGAGAGTGTGGGGGGAGTGTTGGGGGAAGAGTGTGGGGGAGTGTGGGGTGGGCAGTGCGGGGGAGAGTGTGGGGGAGTGTGCGGGGAGACTGTGGGGGCAGTGAGGGGGATAGTATGGGGGGAGTGTGTGTGGGTGGGGTGAGTGTGGGGGGATAGTTTGTGCGGGGGAGAGTGTGGGGAGGGGAGAGTGTGTGTGGGGGTGTGTGGGGGTGGAGAGTGTGGGGAGAGGTGGGGGAGAGTGTGGGTGGGAGAGTGTGGGGCGAGTGTAGAGGGGGGCGAGTGGGGGGGAGAGATTGTGGGAGGAGAGTGTGGGGACGAGAGTGTGGGGGTGAGTGTGGGGGAGAGTGTGGGGAAGTGTAGAGGGGGGATAGTGTGGGGGGGTATTGTGGGGGGGAGTGTGGGGGGAGTGTGTGGGAGAGAGTGTAGAGGGGGGAGAGTGTGGGGGGATTGTGGGGGGCAGAGTGTGGGGGAACTGTGTGGGCAGAGTGTGGAGGGGAGAGAGTGTGGGGACGAGAGTGTGAGGGGAGAGGGTGGGGGGAGGGTGGGAGGAGAGTGTGGAGGGGAGAGTGAGTGTGGAGGGTAGAGTGTGGAGGAGAGTGTAGAGGGGGAGAGTGTGGGGGGGGTTGTGGGGGGGGAGAGTGTGGGGGGAGTGGTGGGGGAGTGTGGGAGGGGGAGAGTGTGGAGGGGAGAGTGAGTGTGGCGGGGAGAGTGTGAAGGAGGAGAGTGTGCGGGAGAGTGTGGGGGGTGAGTGTGGGGGGAGAGTGAGGGGGGAGAGTGTGGGGGGAGCGTGTGGGGGGGAGTGTGTGGGGGGAGTGTCGGGGGAGCGTGTGGGGGGATGAGTGTGGGGGGAGTGTGGGGGCGGGAGTGTGGGTGTGTGTGTGGGGCGAGAGTGTGTGGGGGGTGAGAATGTGGGGGAGAGTGTGGGATAGAGAGTGTTGGGGGGAGTGGGGGGAGAGTGTCGGGGGGGAGAGTGTGGGGGGAGGAGTGTGGGTGGGAGTGTGTGGGAGGAGAGTGTGGGGAGGAGAGTGTGGGCGCAAGAGTGTGGGGGGGGAGAGTGTGGGGGGGAAAGTGTGGGCGGAGAGTGTGGGGGGAGAGTGTGGGGAGGAGTGTAGAGGGGGACGAGTGTGGGGGGGTGATTGTAGGGGGAGAGTGTGGGGGTGGGTGTGGGGTGAGAGTTTGTGCGGGGGGAGAGTGTGGGGAGGGGAGATTGTGGGGAGGGAGAGTGTAGGGAAAGAATGTGGAGGCAGTGTGGGGAGAGTGTGGGGGGAGAGTGTGGGGGGGAGTGTGTGGCGGGAATGTGGTGTGTGTGTGGAGGGAGAGTGTGTGGGAGGAGAGTTTGGGGGGAGAGTGTGGGGGGAGCGTTGGGGGGGAGTGTGTGGAGGGAGTGTCGGGGGGAGAGTGTGGGGGAGGAGTGTGGGGGCAGAGTGTGGGGGCGGGAGGTGGGGGTGTGTGTGTGGGGAGAGTGTGTGGGCGAGAGTGTGTGGGGGAGAGTGTGGGGGGAGAGTGTCGTGGGGGAGAGTGTGGGGGGAGTGTGGGGGATCGTGTGGGGAAGAGTGTGGGGGGGAGGTGAGTCTGGGAGAGTGTGGGGAGGGGAGAGTGTGCATGGGGCGGAGGGTGTGGGGTGGAGAGTGTGGGGGGAGAGTGTGAGGGAGAGTGTGGCGGGTAGAGTGTGGGAGGGAGTGTAGAGGGGGCGAGTGTGGAGGGAGAGGGTGGGGGAGGAGAGTGTGGGAGGAGAGTGTGTGCGGGGGCGAGTGTGGGGGGGAGAGTGTGGGGGGAGTGTGGAGGGGGAGAGTGTGGGGGATTGTGGGGCGGAGAGTGTGGGTGGGAGTGTGGGGAAGTGTGTGGGTGAGAGTGTGGAGGGGAGAGAGAGTGTGGAGGCGAGAGTGTGGGAGTGGAGAGTGTGGGGGGAAGAGTGTGTGCGGGGGGAGAGTGTGGGGAGGGGTAAGTGTGTGGGGGAGAGTGTGGGGGAGAGTGTTCGGGGAGAGTGTGGGGGGAGGAGTGTGGGGGGAGAGTGTGGCGGGGAGTGTGGGGGGAGGAGGTGGGTTGGGAGAGTGTGGGGAGAGAGTGTGGGGAGAGGAGTGTGGGGGGGAGAGTGTGGGCGCAAGAGTGTTGGGCGGAGAGTGTGGGCGGAGTGTCGGGGTAGTCTGGTGGGAAGAGTGTGGGAGAGGAGAGTGTGGGGGGAGAGTGTTCGGGAGAGTGTGGGGGAGGAGAGAGTGGGACGAGAGTGTGGGGGTGAGTGTGGGGGGAGAGTGTGGGGGAAGTGTAGAGGGGGAGAGTGTGGGGGGTATTGTGGGGGAGAGTGTGGGGGGGAATGTGGGGGAGTGTGGTGGGCAGAGTGTGGAGGGGAGAGAGAGTGTGGAGGCGAGAGTGTGCGGACGAGAGTGTGGGGGTGAGTGTTGGGGAGAGTGTCGGGGAGAGTGTGCGGGGAGTGTGGGCGGAGAGTGTGGGGGAGAGTGTGGGGGTGGGTGTGGGGGTGAGAGTTTGTGCGGGGAGAGTGTGGGGAGGGGCGCGTGTGGGGAGGGGAGAGTGTGGGAAAGAATGTGGAGGTAGTGTGGGGGAGAGTGTGGGGGGAGAGTGTGTGGGCGGGAGTGTGGTGTGTGTGTGGGGGGGAGACTGTGTGGGGGAGAGTGTGGGGGGAGAGTGTGGGGGGAACGTGTGGGGGGAAGTGTGTGGGGGGAGTGTCGGGGGAGAGTGTGGGGAGGAGTGTGGGGGAGTGTGGGGGAAGAGTGTCGGGGGGAGAGTGTGGGGGGAGGCTGAGTGTGGGGGGGGAGAGTTTGTGCGGGGAGAGTGTGGCGGGTAGAGTGTGGGGGGAGTGTAGAGGGGAGAGAGAGTGTGGAGGCGAGAGGGTGGGGAGGAGAGTGTGGGGGATGAGTGTGTGCGGGGGCGAGTGTGGGGGAGAGTGTGGGGGGAGTGTGGAGGGGGGAGAGTGTGGGGGGGATTGTGGGGCGGAGAGTGTGGGTGGGGAGAGAGAGTGTGGAGGCGAGAGTGTGGGGAGAGGAGAGTGTGGGGGTGGAGAGTGTGTGCGGGGGAGAGTGTGGGGAGGGGAAAGTGTGGGGGGGGGAGTGCGGGGGAGAGTGTTCGGGGAGAGTGTGGGGGGAGAGTGTGGGAACGAGAGTGTGGAGGTGAGTGTGGGTGGAGGATGTCGGGGGGAGAGTGTGCGGTGGAGTGTGGGGGAGAGTGGGGGGAGGGAATGTGGGGTTGAGAGTTGTGCGGGGGGAGAGTGTGGGGAGGAGAGAGTGTGTATAGGGGAGAGTGTGGAGGGGTGTATGTGGGGGGAGTGTGGGGGAGGGTGTGGGGAGAGTGTGGGGGGCGCGTGTGTGGGCGGGAGTGTGGGGGTGTGTGTGGGGGAGAGTGTGTGGGGGGAGAGTGTGGGGGGAGAGTGTGGAGGGAGCGTGTGGGGAGAGTGTGTGGGGGGAGAGTGTGTGGGGGAGAGTGTGGGGGAAGTGTGTGGGGCGGGAGAGTGTGGGTGGGAGAGTGTGGGGGGAGAGTGTGGGGTGGGTGGAGAGTGTTGGGGGAGAGTGTGGGGGTGGGTGCATGTGAGGGGGTGAGTGTGGAAAGGGGTAGTATGTGGGTGAGGCGAGTGTGGGGGGGAGAGTGTGGGGGGGAGAGTGGGGGGAATAGTGTTGGGGAGAGTGTGGGGGGAGAGTGTGGGGGAGAGTGTGGCTGGAGTGTTCCCAACATCGGGAACAATTTTCGTGCATCTAGCCTCCCCCCCACACCTTCCACCTTAAGAATTCTGTAAGTTTCAATAAGAACCCCCCTCAATCTTCTACATTCTAGCGAGTACAAGCGAGTCTATCCAGCCTTTCGTCATATGAAAGTCCTGCCCCCAGGATGCAGACTCCCCAAGCGGAAGATGATTGTTGCGGACCGAGCGGAGGTGTTCGGCGAAACGATCGCCCAACCTCCGCTTGGTCTCACCGATATAGATCTGCTGACATCTGGAGCAGCGGATGCATTAGATGAGGTTGGAGGAGATGCAGGTGAACTTCTGTCGCATCTGGAACGACTTCTTGGGTCCTTGAATGGAGTCGGGGGAGGGGGGGGGGTAAAGGGACAAGTGTTGCATCTCTTGCGGTTGCAACGGAAAGTGCCCGGGAGGGCTTGTTACGGGAGGGAAGGGAAGCATTGACAAGGGAGTTGTGGAGGGAGTGGTATTTGCCGAAGGCAGTCATGGGGGAGATGGGAAGATGTGGCGAATGGTGAGGTCACACGGCTTGTACGCGCTAGAATTTAGAAGATTGAGGGGGAATCTTATAGAAAGTTACAACATTCTTAAGGTGTTGGACAGGAAGATTATTCCCGATGTTGGGGAAGTCCAGTACAAGGGGTCGCAGTTTAAGGATAAGTGGGAAATCTTTTAGGGCCGAGATGAGAAAAACATTTTCACACATAGAGTGGTGAATCTGTCGATTTCTCTGCCACAGAAGTAGTTGAGGCCACACAGTTCATTAGCTATATGTAAGAGAGAGTTAGATGTGGCCCTTGTGGTTAAAGGGATCAGGGGGTATGGAGAGAAGGCAGGTACAGGATACTGAGTGGATAAAAAGCCATGATCATATTGAATGGCGAATGATGCAGGCTCGAAGGCTGAATGGCCTCTACTCCCGCACCTATTGTGTATGTTTCTATGTGTCTAATGGGGGCGGTGATGTGGTGATAGTGTGGTAATGGTGGTGGTTCTCGTGGGAGGGTGTGGGTGGGTGGATCTACGGTGGATGGATCTTTGTGGCGGAATCGAAGGTCACCAGGGTCACAAGATTCATCTGTGGACCCGGTCACTGAGGATGCTCAGTGTGTTGGGGAGAGAGGGGTGGGAGGGGGGGGGGGGGGGTGAGCAGATGGGATGGAGACGGAACTGATTCCTAAACCCCGCGACGCTGAGTGCATTTTACAATCAGAGAAACGGGCGATTTCACCAATAGTTTGAATTGCTGCCTGAACTTAGTCTGGGTGAGGACGTATAGAGCCGTGTTTGTGCAGCAGCTCAGCATCTGCAACGTGTAGCCCAGTTCGCTAACGAAGATGTGTGGATAGGCCATGCTATGAAATAAATAATACAATCTGCACCACACAACATTTACCGCATAGAGCGCCCACAACACGATGAAATTCCCCGAGATAACCAGCAGTAAAATGAGGGATTTCCTGCGGCTCTCCATTTCCGGGTCTCTGCCACCCTCCCCACTGCTGGGACCCCGCAATCTCCTGCGGGCTCTGCTCGCCACTAACACGTATCTGATGGTCAAAGTGTTGAACACAACAATGAGACAAATGGCACCACGGGGGTGATGAGATACTGGAGAAACTCCCCGATTCCCCAGGACAGTGAGCCAAGAACACCGTATCTTGTCCAACAAAACCAGGGGTCATTAACTAGCTTGTACCCACCGCTCAACATAAAATACCAGAAGATGTTCTTTAAACAGCTCAGCACGGTCACTGTCCCCAGAACCACAGCCGCTGTTCTCTCGGTGCAATAGTTTGTTTTCAGCTTCTGGCAACAAATGGCCACAAATCGATCAAAGGTGAAGGTGACGGTGAACCAGACAGAACAGTCGGTGACGGCGTAAAGGAAGACGGCGTGGATATTACACACTGGGACATACGGCAGGAACCGAAATGCTTGCCGGTAAACAATGGGAATCTGCCTCATTATCAGGTCGACAATAATGACCAGTAGATCGGCCGCTGCCATGGCCATCAGGTAGCGAGTGACACCAGTGGAGAGACCGCACTTTCCCCGGGACAGGACCACAATGGTCAGCGTGTTCACTGTGAGGAGGGAGGGAAGTAAACAGAGACATGACACACAGCCTGCGGACAAAGCAAACGCGCAGATTAATCGA
This sequence comes from Leucoraja ocellata, assembly GCA_036785375.1. Lineage (NCBI taxonomy): Eukaryota > Metazoa > Chordata > Chondrichthyes > Rajiformes > Rajidae > Leucoraja > Leucoraja ocellata. The sequence goes on from JAWMAR010005602.1 coordinate 6,632, forward strand.
GGTGGAAATCAAATGCACAATCCCGTTCTGGGATTGTAGAAGATGTCTAACGAGGCTGTCTAGTAGTAACTACTGAAGGAAATACATTATTCTGCATCTGCTCGATTACTAAACAGATGAGAAGCTGCAATTAGGAGGGTTGGGATAAAGAATCAGATCTGTGTCTGACCATTTCTCACTTCACCATGGGTGTTTAGCTCTTTGCTTCACTGTGAGTGAATCAAAGATTATACAGCAGAGTAGGTATGAGCGAGCGAGGGAAGTGAGAGAAGGAAGGAGTTCAGGGACTTTATTGCTATCTGCATCGGTGCAAGGGAGGTGATGGTACATTAGACAATCTTGCTTACAGCAGCATGGTAAGAAACATAGACTGAAACCGCCGACATAAACATAGGTGGGTGACACATACTCACACACAATGTACACATCAATTCTGCAAGGCGGGCGGCGGGTTGCAGAACCAACTCGCGTATTTAATAAACAAAGACATTAGGCCAACATTAGAAAACAAGTCTACACAGAGAATGTTTCCACTAGTGGGAGAGTCAAGGACCAGAAGTCACATCCTCGGAATTAAAGACGATGCGGAGGGATCGAGAAACATAGAAACATAGACAATAGGTGCAGGAGTAGAGACCATTCGGCCGTTCGAGGCTGCACCGCCATTCAATATGATCATGGCTGATCATCCAACTCAGTATCCTGTACCTGCCTTCTCTCCATACCCCCTGAAACCTTTAGCCACAAAGGCCACATCCTAAGTCCCTCTTAAATATATCCAGATGTGAACTGAGCCCTCAACTACCTTCTGTGGCAGAGAATTCCACAGATTCACCACTCACTGTTTTTTCTCATTTCGGTCCTAAAAGAATTCCCCCTTATCCTTAACATGTGTGTGACCTCTTGTTCTGGACTTCCCCAACATCGGGTATAATCTTCCTGCATCTAGCCTGTCCAACCCCTTAAGAATTATATAAGTTTCTATAAGATCCCCCCTCAATCTTCTAAATTCCAGCGAGTACAAGCCGCATCTATCCAGTCTTTGTTCATATGAAAGTCCTGATATCCCAGGAATCAGTCTGGTGAACCTTCTCTGTACTCCCTCTATGCCAAGAATGTATTTCCTCAGATTAGGAGACCAAAACTGTACGCAATACTCCAGGTGTGGTCTCACCAAGACCCTGTACAACTGCAGTAAAACCTCCCTGCTCCAGTACTCAAATAATTTCAACTTCATAGTGAGAATCCTCTGATCCCCACAAACAGGCAGCATCAACACATTACCCATTACTCTGTCGAAGATTTCTACAAGGGACACGCACGTCATGGATTTTCCGAGCTACAGACATTTATACCGGATCCCGTCACTGCCGCTTCTCGCCTGCTGTTGCGCGAGAATTTGGACGGGGACTTACCTTGAAGACCTACAAGGGCTAGCACGGGATAAAGGACAGGCTGTATAACCAGTAGTGCATAGTAGATTCGATAACTAAAGTTGACCGAAGGATTAAAAATATAGTCAGCCCAATAGAAGACTCCCATCTCCATGGCGGTAACTTCCCGTCTACCGTTTACACAGACCGATCCACTTGTGTAACACCGCACGCACTTTCTCACTGTTCCCTGTCACTCGGTGACAGTCACTTCACTCTCTAATATTCCCGGATTCCGAAACATCCATCTAACATCCCACTTTATTGTCCACAGATTCCCAATGGGTGTTCTCCCTCTGTGGATGGAGCTGCTGCTCTCTGTCTGTCTGTCTGTCTGTCTGTCTGTCTGTCTGTCTGTCTGTCTGTCTGTCTGTCTGTCTGTCTGTCTGTCTGCCTGTCTGTCTGTCTGTCTGTCTGTCTGTCTGTCTGTCTGTCTGTCTGTCTGTCTGTCTGTCGGTGACGGGCGGGATGATCTCACCAACACTCACATATCCCAGCAACAACAGGAATGGTTTATATTGGGAACTGGCAAATCTCCAGTGGGTGGGTGACACAACCGGGCGGGCTCCGTGTAGACTGACGTTAGTTACACTCACTGAACAAACATCTACTGTTAACTCTTTTGTGTCCGGGCACAAAGTGCCTCCCTCACGGAAAGTGCACCAGTCATCATAGGTGATGATATCCAGTCTATATGTTCTGTCTAGTGGACAGTTAGTGCCGGGGAGGGAGCATCTACAGGCCTGATAGAATCCGCACCATCTCTCCGCAATCTCCATAATCGTGAGCAGTTGCCTGAAATCGCAATGTTCAGTTTATTCGTTCCATTGACGAGTGCATTTCGGAAATCTTCATTCATTTAATCTGGCATCTTGAAATATAGAAACATAGGACATAGGTGCAGGAGTAGAGGCCATTCGGCCCTTCGATCCTGCACCGCCATTCAATATGATCATGGCTGATCATCCAACTCAGTTTCCCGTACCTGCCTTCTCTCTATACCCCTGATCCACTTAGCCACAAGGCCCACATCTAACTCCCTCTTAAATATAGCCAATGAACTGGCCTCAACTACCTTCTGTGGCAGAGCATTCCACATATCCACCACTCTCTGTGTGTCAAAAATGACTTTATCATCTCGGTCCTGAAAGATTTACCCCTTCTCCTAAAACTGCGTGGCCCTTGATCTGGACTTCCTCAACATCGGGAACAATCTTCCTGCATCAAGCCTATCCAACCCCATAAGATTTTTCTACGTTCTCTAACCCCCCCCCCCCCCCCCCCTCAATCTTCTATATTCTAGTGAGTACAAGCCGGGTGTATTCAGTCTTTCTTCTTATGAAAGTCCTGACATCCCAGGAATCAGTCTGGTGAACATTCTCTGTACTCCCTCTACGGCAAGAATGTATTCCTCAGATCAGGAGACCAGAACTCTACACAATACAGATGTGGTCTCAACAGAGGCCTATACAGCTGTAGAATAACCTCTTTACTCCTATACTGAAATGATCTGTTATGAAGGCCAACATTCCATTAGCTTTCTTCACTGCCTGCTGTACCTGCACGCTAACTTTCAGTGGCCGGTGTACAAATACACCCAGGTCTCGCTGCCCCTCCCTGTCTGTTTAACCTCCACCCATCCAGCCCATACACCCCCTCCCCCCTATTTCTGTATCCCCCCTTCCCTCATTATCTCCGTAACGACCTCCCTTCCCTCCAGCCCCTTCCTGTGACCGGTGTTTCTTGGAGAGAGTCCAGATGAGATTTACAAGAACAATCCCAGGAATGTTCTGAGTATAGAAGTTGGGATGTAATGTTAAAATTGTACAAGGCATTGGTGAGGCCATTCTGGAGTATGGTGTACAATTTTGGTCGCCTAATTATAGCAAGGATGTCAACAAAATAGAGAGAGTACAGAGGAGATTTACTAGAATGTTGCCTGGGTTTCAGCAACTAAGTTACAGAGAAAGGTTGAACAAGTTAGGGCTTTATTCTTTGGAGCGCAGAAGGTTAAGGGGGACTTGATAGAGCTTTTTAAAATGATGAGAGGGATAGACAGAGTTGACGTGGAAAAGCTTTTCCCACTGAGAGTAGGGAAGATTCAAACAAGGGGGCATGACACATTGAAACGTACAGAATAGTGAAAGGCCTGGATAGAGTGGATGTGGAGAGGATATTTCCACTAGTGGGAGAGTCAAGGACCTGAGGCAGCAGCCCCAGAATTAAAGGGCGCTCTTTTCAAAAGATGAGGAGGAACATCTTTAGCCAGAATGTCGTTAATCAGTGGAACTCGTTGCCACAGAGGGCTGTGGATATATTAAGACAGAGATAGATAGATTCTTGATTAGTGTGGGTGTCAATGGTTATGTGGAGAAAGCAGGAAAATAGTGTTAGGAGGGTGAGATCTGCCATGATTGAATGGCGGTGTAGACTTGATGGGCTGAATGGCTTAAATCCACTCCTATAACTTGTGAATTTGTTTCTTCACAGGATCTGAATCTCGGTGACCGGGATCTGTACAACGAGAAGAAGCCCAGATACAAACTCTGCTCAACCCCTCTCTATGTCCACCCCCCCCCCTGTCCACTTTATCTGATGTTTCTCTCTGCCCATCTCTGCTCAACCCCTCTCTGTGTGCCCCCCCCCCTCTGCCCACTTTCTCTGATGTTTCTCTCTGCCCATCTCTGCTCAACCCCTCTCTGTGTGCACCTCCCCCTCCCTCTCTCTGCCCACTTTCTCTGATGTTTCTCTCTGCCCATCTCTCTCTTTCCTTACTCTCTATAATCACCCTCCCTCCAATCGACTCCATCTACACCTCACGCTGCCTCGGCAAGGCCAGCAGCCCAGACCAGGACCGGCCTTAGGAGGTGCGGGAACCAATTGGGAACAATTTTGGTGAGCACCAGGTTCCCAGCCAAGATCTGTAGATTCATAGAAATATAATAAAAGTCTATTTTAGACTTTATATATCCATGGTAGAATGCAGAGTGATCAAAATGTGCATTTAAAAACCCTTCTTCTTCTGCCTTGAAGAAATGAGAGTCCGACTAATAGATAAATATGACAATTCTTAAGGAGTTATTCTCCTTTCATCGACTTTTTGGAATCATGTGATGCAGCGGTACCGTAAGGATTGCTGATTTCAGTTCATGACGTGGATAGATCTACATCTCCGAATACAGATTTGAAAATTTCTCTTTTAAGGGGCCTTCTCTTCTATTTCTACTTCCACTTTTTCTTTTCATTTTTATTTATATACACACTTCACGTTTTTCTACTCGCTACCATCTATTTTTCCACTTTTTCCCCTTTCTATTGTTTTATTTTTCTTGTCTTGCTTACTCCCTTCTCATAACATAAAACTAGAGGTTGTACATAGAATTCATTACGGTATGACATAGTTGGCACCTAAAATTAGGTGCCACTGTACTGTTTTGTACTGTATTAACTTCTAATAAAATAAACAAAACAAAAAACACAAAAAAAACAAAAAAAAACCCTTCTTCAGATGGCCCGAAACGTTGCCTATGTCCTTCGCTCCATAGATGCTGCAGCACCCGCTGAGTTTCTCCAGCATGTTCGTGTCCCTGAACTATTCTCAACCAGATTGACGACCAGAGGACTGTCCTCGATTGGACTTTACTGGCTTTACCTTGCACTAAACGTTATTCCTTATCATGTATCTACACACAACAAAACCTTTCACTGAACCTCGGTACGCGTGTCAATAATCGAATCAATCCCTTCTACCTCCATTCTCCCTGTATTCTCCCACCAACTGCTTTTTAATGTATTGTTCCCTCCCTGCATACATCTCTCCCCCTCCCTGCACACACTCCCTCTGTATTCTCTCCTTCCCCCTCCATCTCCTCCCCTCCATCCTCTCCCCCTCCTGCATCTTCTCTCCCCTCCTCTTTATCCCTCCCCTCCATCCCCTCTCCGTACATCCTTTCTCCCTCCTTGTATTTTCTCTCTCTCCCTCCTATCTCACCCCTCTCTCCCCCACTCACCCCCTCCCTCCTCCTCACGCCCACCCTCCTCCTCTCTCCCCTCCCTCCTCCTCTCTCCCACTACCTTCGCCTCTCTCTCCGTCCCTCCTCCTCCCCCCTCCCTCCTCCTCTCTCCCCCTCCCTCCTCCTCACTCCCCTCCCTCCCCCTTCCTCCTCCTCTCTTCCCCTCCCTCCTCCTCTCCACCCCTCCCTCCTCCTCTCTCCCCCTTCTCTCCTCCGCTCTCCCCCTCCCTCCTCCTCTCTCCCCTCCCTCCTCCTCTCTCTCCCTCCCTCCTCCTCTCCGCCCTCTCCCTCCCCTCTCTGCTCAGACATACAACATCTTATCATCGTGAACAGCTACCAGAATCCTGCCCGCTCAATCCGCTGTTAATCCGACTGATTTTACAACGCAGTTCAGTTCATGTTTGTGTGGGAAGAAATTGCAGGTACGGCTTTAAACAAAAGATCGACACAAAATGCTGGAGCAACTCAGCGGGATTTGACTTTCAGAAGGCTTTCGACAAAGTCCCACATAAGAGATTAGTATACTGTCTTAAAGCACACAGTATTGAGGGTTCAGTATTGATGTGGATAGAGAACTGACTGGCAAACAGGAAGCAAAGCATAGGAGTAAACGGGTCCTTTTCACAATGGCAGGCAGTGACTAGCGGTGTACCACAAGGCCCAGTGCTGGGATCCCTGCTATTTACAATGTATATTAATGATTTAGACGAGGGAATTGAATACAACATCTCCAAGTTTGCGGATGACACGAAGCTGGGGGGAAAGTGTTAGCTGTGAGGAGGATGCTAGGAGGCTGCAAGGTAACAAATATACGTTGGGTGAGTGGGAAAATGCACGGCAGATGCAGTATAATGTGAATAAATGTGTGTCTATCCACTTTGGTGGCAAAAACAGGAAATTAAACAATTATCTGAATGGTGGCCGATTAGGAAATGGGGAGATGCAACGAGACCTGGGTGTCATGGTACACCAGTCATTGAAAGTAGGCATGCAGGTGCAGCAGGCAGTGAAGAAAGCGAATGGTATGTTAGCATTCGGAGCCAAAGGATTTGAGTATAGGAGCAGGGAGGTTCTACTGCAGTTGTACATGGTCTTGGTGAGACCACACTTGGAGTATTGCGTACAGTTCTGGTCTCCTAATCAGAGGAAAGCCATTCTTGCCATAGAGGGAGTACAGAGAAGGTTCACCAGACTGATTCCTGGGATGTCAGGACTTTCATATGAAGAAAGACTGGATAGACTCGGCTTGTACTCGCTAGAATTTAGAAGATTGGGGGGAGGGGGGAGCGATCTTACAGAAGCTTACAGAATTCTTAAGGAGTTGGACAGTTAGATGCAGGAAGATTGTGCCCGATGTTGGGGAAGTCCAGAACTAGGGGTCACAGTTCAAGGATAAGAGGAAAGTCTTTTAGGACCAAGATGAGAAAATCATTTTTTACACAGAGAGTGGTGAATCTGTGGAATTCTCTGCCATAGAAGGTAGTTGAGACCACAGTTCATTGGCTATATTTAAGAGGGAGTTAGATGTGGCCCTTGTGGCTAAAGGGATCATGGGGGTATGGAGAGAAGGCAGGTACAGGATACTGAGTTGGATGATCAGCCAAGATCATATTGAATGGCGAATGGTGCAGGCTCGAAGGGCCGAATGGCCTCTACTCCTGCACCTATTGTCTATGTTTCTATGTGTCTATGATTGCCGGTGAGGAATTTCCCCCAGTGTGTTTGTGACAATAAACTGATCAAAATCCAAATCTGACATCTGGTCACATAACCCTCTCACTGTTGGAGACCAAAAGAACAGGCGGATCAAGTGAGATGACAAACAGCGGCGTGGGAGAGATTCGGCTCAATCGGATGGAAGATGGCGGCGTTGGGGATTGTGTTCCCGGCCTTCGCTGGGAGCGATGGTGATTAAAGCCGACAATCAGTGCCCCAGAAACCTAGGTTCAATTCCCACCTTACCTATATTACTGAATCTCTGATCTTGACGGCTTTTGTCCAACTGTGCTGCGATTTCCGACAGAACGCCGCCACCTACGGCCCTCATTTTAGACCACTTTGCTCAGAGCTCCCCTCTGCCCTAAGGGTGCGGAGGATTTTTCCCCTTCGATGACAAATCAGAGATATATATATATTTTTTAAACACCATTCTCTCTGCTGCCCCTGTTTTGGTTTAAAGTTGAAAGGTACTACTTACTGCAAATGGTGGCTTCGGTGCGTTGGCTTGAACTTGAAAGGCACTATTTATTGCATATGGTGGCTTGGGAGCTTTGGCTTAAAGTTGAACGGCACTACTTACTGCAAATAGTGGTTTGGCTGCTTTGGCTTGAAGTTGAAAGGCACTATTTACTGCAAATGGTAGTTTGGGTGCTTTGGCTTGAAGTTGAAAAGAACTCTTTACGGCAAATGGTGGCATGAAGTTGAAAGGCACTACTTACTGCAAATGGTGGCTTGGGTGCTTCAGCTTTAAATTGAAAAGCATACTTACTGCAATTGGTGGCTTGGCTGCTCTGGCTTGAAGTTGAAAGGCACAAATTACTGCAAATGGTGGCATGGTGTTGTGGCTTGAAGTTGGTAGGCACTACTTACTGCAAATGGTGGATTGGGTGCTTTGGCTTGAGGTTGAAATGCATTACTTACTGCAGATGGTGGCTTGGGTGCTTTGCTTGAAGTTGAAAGGCAATACTTACTTCAAATGGCGGCGGGTGCGTTGGCTGTAAGTTGAAAGGCGCTACTTACTGCAAATGGTGGCTTGGGTGCTTTGGCTTGAAGTTGAAAGGCACTACTTACTGCAAATGGTAGCGGGTGCTTTGGCTGCAAGTTGAAAGGCACTATTTACTGCAAATGGTGGCTTGGGTGCTTTGGCTTGATGTTGAAAGTCATTATTTACTGCAAATGGCAGCTTGGGTGCTTTGGCTTTTAGTTGAAAGGCACTAACTACAAATGGTGGCATGAAGTTGAAAGACGCTACTTACTGCAACTGGTGACGTGGGTGCATTGGCTTGAACTTGAAAGACACTACTTACTGCAAATGGTGGCATGAAGTTGAAAGGCACTACTTACTGTAAATGTTGGCTTGGGCGATATGGCTTGCAGATGATCGGCACTACTTACTGCAAATGTTGACGGTTGCTTTGGCTTGAAGTTGAAAGACACCATTTACAGAAATGGTGGCATGAAGTTGAAAGGCACTACTTACTGCAAATGGTGGCTTGGGTACTTTGGCCTGAAGTTGAAAGGCATTACTTACTGCAAATGGTGGCTTGGGTGCATTGGCTGGAAGTTGAAAGTCACTACTTACTGCAAATGGTGGCATGAAGTTGAAAGGCACTACTTACTACAAATGGTGGCTTGGCTGCTTTGGCTTGAAATTAAACGGCACAAATTACTGCAAATGGTGGCTTGGGTGCTTTGGCTTGTGGTTGAAAGGCACTACTTACTGCAAATGGTGGCGTGGGTGCATTGGCTTGAAGTTGAAAGGCACTACTTACTACAAATGGTGGCTTGGGTGATATGGCTTGAGGATGATACGCACTACTTACTGCAAATGGTGGCTTATGTGCTTTGGCTTGAAGTTGAAAGGCGTTTCTTACTGGAAATGTTGATTTAGTTGCTTTGGCTTGAAGTTGAAAGTCACTACTTACTGCAAATGGTGGCATGAAGTTGAAAGGCACTACTTACTGTAAATGTTGGCATTGTAGCGGCACCGTACGTGATGAATAATGGAGACGTCAGCCGGTTCAAATATTCATTTTTTACCTCAGAGATACAGCGCGGAAACAGGCGCTTCCCCACCGAGGCTGTACTAGCCCGACCAGCGATCGCCCCGTTCACACACTAGAAACAAAGACCATAGGTGCAGTAGTAGAGGCCATTCGCCCCTTCAAGCCTGCATCATTCGCCATTCAATATGATCATGGCTTATCATCCAACTCAGTATCCTGTACCTGCTTTCTCTCCATACACCCTGATCCCTTCAGTCACAAGGGCCACATCTAACTCGCTCGTAAATATAGCCAATGAACTGTGTGGCCTCAACTACCTTCTGTGGCAGAGAATTCCACAGATTCACCACTCTCTGGGGATGGGGGGTGGGGGGAGGGGTTGGAGGGGGGTTGGAGAGGGGGTGGAGTGAGGTTGGTGCAGGTGGTGGGAGGGGGATGTTGGGGGAGGAAGTGATGTTGGGGAGTGGGGGGGTGGGTTTGTAGGGGAGGGGGTGGGTGGATGGGGGAGGGGTGCTAGATGGGGGGCTGGGTGGGGGCGGGATGGAGGGGTGGGTTGGTGGGAGGGGGAGTTGGTCAGGTGATGTGGGAGGGTGGGATGGGGAGGGTGTGGGTTGGGAGAGTGAGTGGGGAGGGGGTGGGGGGAGGGGGTGGGTTGGGGAAGGGGGTTGGGTGTGGAGAGATATGGGGTGTTGGGAGGATGGGGGTTAGGTGGAGGGGGCTGGGTGGGGTGTGGGGGTGGGTGGAGGGGGGAGGGGTGTGTTTGTGGGTGGAGGGGAGCAATTGGTTGGTGGGAGGGGTGGGTGGGGGTAGGGGTGGGAGTTCCGTAAATGCGGGCGCGTCGCTAATGGCACGTTGGCCGTCATAGCAACGGGATTTGGGGGTCTGGGGGTCCTTGTACATCAGTCTATGAAAGTAAGCATGCAGGTATAGCAGGCAGTGAAGAAAGCCTTCATAATAATAAATAATAATAATAATTTTATTTATAGAGCACTTTAAAAACAAACATAGCTGCAACAAAGTGCTGTACATCATTAATCATTGACAAACAAGTTAATACACACCAAAAATAACAATCAAAATAAATAGTAGGAAACGACATGTAAAATAAAGAAACATCAAAAACACCACAAACAGAAGCAAAGCCTCAGGCATGGTCAAAAGCCAGGGAGTACAAATGTGTTTTAACAATGGATTTGAAGATGGACAGAGAGAGGGCCTGTCTGATGTGCAACGGCAGGGTGCTCCAGAGTGCCGGAGCAGCAACAGAAAAGGCTCTATCCCCTCTGAGCCTCCGACTAGACCTCGGTACCTCCAGGAGCAGCTGTCCAGCTGACCTGAGGGACCGGGCAGGAGCGTATGGGTGGAGCAGCTCAGCGAGGTAAGGCGGGCGAGCCCATTCAGAGATTTAAAAACAAATAACAGTATCTTAAAATGAACTCGAAAGTGCACAAGAGGAGTGGAGTCTAGGAGCAAAGAGGTCATTCTGCAGTTGTACAGGGCCCTGGTGGTACCACACCTGGAGTATTGTGTGCAGTATTGGTCCCCTAATTTGAGGAAGGACATTCTTACTATTGAGGGAGCCTAGCGTTGGTTCACCAGATTAATTCCCGGGATGGCGGGACTGTCATATGCTGAGTGAATGGACTGGCTGGGCTTGTACACTCTGGAGTTTAGAAGGATGAGAGGGTATCTCAATGA
>JAWMAR010005603.1:0-10000 GCA_036785375.1 Leucoraja ocellata
TTTGGGTGGTGGTGTATTTGTCTGAGTCTTTGTGCCTGTAATGCTGCTGCAGGCAAGATTTTCATGATAGCTGTACCTCAACGCACTTGCGCATAAGACAATAACCTGACGTGATTTGCTGCAACCTCTTGAACAATTTATTTCTTAGTGATAATGATGATGATACATTATTGTCACATGCACCAATGTATTAGGCATAGTGAAAATCTTTGTTTTGCATGCAATCCAGTAAAACCATACTATAGTTAAGCACAATCATGGATAAGTGTAACCATTGTAACCATTGTAGTGTAATGTAGACTTCACTGAGACAGTGCACAAAGATTTGTCGTGTTTCCGGCACCAACAAATTTTCGAAGTTCATAATTCATCATTCAGGTCTTATCTTGGCCTGAAAGGCCCGTTGTCCTGATGGCACCGATCCTCTCCTACGTCCACTGCCATCCTGAAAACAGCCCTTTGTCCAGCATCTATCACTGTCCCAGTCCTCATCACAAGTTCCCAGACTTTGTGGTCTAGCAGGAGACAAGCCTTGGACAACACCAGGTGGGTTCCCGGTTCCACAGTAGGCGAGCCAGCCTGCTATCAAGGTTTGGCTGGTAGATTCTGCCATGCCACGCAGCTCGCTAGGCGCTTCTGACTCCTTGAAGCCTTCGACATTGCTCTTCAATAAATTACTTTGCCATGAGACAGATTCGCCAAATATGGGCGACACAGTGGTGCAGCAGTAAAGTTGCTGCCTTGCAGCGCTTGCTTCGATCCTGACTACGGGTGTTGTCTGTAGGGAGTTTGTACATTCTCCCCATGACCACGTGGATTTTCTCTGAGATCTTCAGTTTCCTCCCACACTCCAAAGACGTACAGGTTTGTAGGTTAATTGGCTTGGTATTAATGTAAATTGTCCCTAGTGTGTGTGGGATAGTGTTAATATGCTGGGATCGCTGGTCGGTGTGGACTCGGTGGACCGAAGGAACTGTTTCTGCTATGTACCACTAAACTAAACTAATAAACATTCTGCAAGTCTCTCGGTTATTTTACAAGATTACAAACAAGTTTTCCCCAATGATTTCATAATCATATGAATATTTCACAGATACAAAAATATTTATTTTCTACTGTCTCCTCACAAACAGGGCCGGCCTTAAGCAGATTGGACCAATTGCTCCCAATTGGGCCCCGCATCTAGGGGGGCCCCGTGCCAGTAATCTACTCTCGGCTCGGGTAGATCTACCCCGGGTGGAAGGGGAGGGAGAGGGGTGGGAGAGAGAGTAGAGGGGTGGAGAGGGAAGAAAGTGGTAGACGGGGAGTGGGTTGTGAGGGGGAATGGAGAAGAGGTAGGTGGGTCGTTCCCTCATGGTCCTGGGGCAGCGCTCCCGCCCCTCCAGTCGCCGTGCTTCACGCACACAGCCCCGGCTCCACCCCTCTCTCTCCCCGGGGAGACGCGGTGAAAAATACAGGGAGTGCCGACCGAGGGTTGGAGCAACGTTTACAAACATCGGCCTCAGCTCCCATTCGTCCGCCCTGGACTGCGGCATCCGCTCCCGCCACCGGCCCTCTCCCTCCCTTCTCTCCTTCCCTTCCCTCCCTCCATTCCCTTCCCTCCCTCCCTCCCTTCCCTCCTTCTTCTCTCTCTTTTCCCTTATCTCCTTCCCTACATCCGTTCTTTCTCTCCTTCCCTCCCTCCCTTCTTTAGCTCCTTCCCTCACTCCTTTCTATCCTTCCCTCACTCCTTTCTCTCCTTCCCTCACTCCTTTCTCTCCCTCCCTCACTCATTCCCTCCCACACACACACACATAATGCACAGCAACTAACACACACACAACACACACACACACACACACACACACACACACACACACACACACACACACACACACACACACACACACACACACACACACACACACACACACACACACACACACACACACACACACACACACACACACACACACACACACACACACACTTCAAGATGGGGTAGAAGCCCAAACGGTAAGATTGGGCTGAAGCCCAAAATCTAATGCCTGGGCTGGTTTTTCGCCAACAGTTATTGGTTTTCCAGGATCTAGTTAATTAAATCACTTTTTTTCATTTCACAGTCACTAAAACAAGTGGCATTGTAACTACATACTTTTCAGAGGTGATCTACACATTTTGTTTGTTACTTGTAGGCTTACATATATGCAATTTTATATTAAAATGTAGCTTAGATCTGTTTGGTCCATTAACTCGCAGGCACTTTTTAAGCGCACAATTTGATTACTCTCCATTCTACAATAGAGATTTAAAGTCTATAATATTTCTATGATTCTACAGACCTTGGCTGGGAACCTGGGGCTCACCAAAATTGTTCCCAATTGGGCCCCACACCTCCTAAGGCCGGCCCTGCTCACAAGGTCGTGGGAAATCCATACATATTAACCTGGACTCTGACTACTGGAAGGAGCTCCATCAACTGGCAATCGATCCATCCTAAGTCGGGTATCAGGAGCCCAGAAGATTATCATCACTGAGGGCCGTCACCCTGGTAGCCAATAATCTCCTCCCAAACTCAATGGAAACTTTCTACTGTGCAGCAGAGCTTCAGTTGACACATAAAAGATTGGTCCAAAAACAGTAAATAATTAAATAGGAGAGAAGGTTGTTGGCTGGAGACCTGGAATGAGCAGAGGGGTGGTTTAGTTAGTGAAAGTCCTTACCATGAGAGAATCAAGGAATTTCTCGCTGATTTCTCCTCTCCAACAAACTAACTAAATAATGTAACCTTTTGTAGAAAGAGGGAACTGCAAATGCCGGTTAATCAAGGAAAGACTCATGAGTTTAAGGATTTGTTTTGGTAATGTTTCAGGTCAGGGCCCTACTTCAATCCCAACCCAAAATTACACCTATCCATGTTCTCCAGGGGTGTTGCCTGACCCGTTGAGTTACTCCAGCATTTTGTGTCTCTCCAATATAACCTCCTGTCCTGCACATTTCCTTTCACTGGGGTAGGAAAGTATCAGGTTTTGCTTACTCAGGATCCACAATGTAGGCATGTGGGAGATATTTCTTCGGGTGGGAATCCCACAAACTTACTAAAGAAGTTAGAATTGCATCCTGAAATAACACTTTGATTAAGGGTTTCGGCCCAAAACGTCACCTATTTCTTTCGTTCCATAGATGCTGCTGCACCCGCTGAGTTTCTCCAGCATTTTTGTGTACCTTTGATTAAAGGCTGTTTGCCTGCATGGTTTCTACTGGTCTGACATTACAGGTGAAACTTGAGAAAATTGAGGCATTTCAGTATTCAGTATTTCCTTTATTATCATTTCACTGAGTACTTACATACACAGAAGAAACAAAAAATTGTTTCTCCTCAGTTCCTGTCAGTGCAGTTAATAAAAAACAGAATAAATACATACAACTTTAAAGTTAACATCTCTAAAATAGACCTAAAATTGAGCTAAAAACAGACATTCAGACCGAATAGTGACTTTACCTTGACACGTGTCCAGCTGTCAAAGTTTGGGCGAGGTTAGATGTGTGGTTGTATGATGTATGGGGAGGGGACACAGTCCGTTAACCAGTCTCATTGCCTGTGGAAAGAAGCTGTGGAGCATCCTGCTGGTTCTGCAGCTGATACTCCTGTACCTCTTCCCAGATGGCAGAATGGAGAAGATGTGGTGTGATGGGTGATAAGGGTCCTTAATAATGGAGATGGCTCTGCGCTTCTGATAGATCTCCAACAGGAAAGGGAGTGGAGCACCAATGATCCTACTGGCAGTCTTCACTATCCTGTTTAGCTGTTCCTGTTCGTAAGCCTTGCAGCTCCCAAACTAGGAAGTGATGCCGTAGGCCAGTATACTCTCAATGGTGCCAGGGCAGGAAACTTATCATTTGAACTTTATAAACACATCAGCTACTATGTATTTTATTTGTGTGAAGCAATTACATTGAGGCTGAGAGATTTAAAAAAAATCAGAATATATAGCTATCTACACCATTTCATATTCTAGGTTTTCTATTAGAAAATCATTATACTCATGTTAAATTAAATTCCCAGATGTAAGGGTGTGATGAGTATCACCCTATTCACGGTGAAAGATATTTTGTGACCAGAATATATAGAGGCTTTCACTACTACTTGTTAGAGTCCTGTCACATTCAATAGGAAAGATATCTTAAATCTAATACCTAAGAAAATTAGTGACATTTATCATAAGTATAGAAGCCTAACACCACTTTCAACTGGAATCATTTTTTATTGCGATAAAATTTCACTTCCTTTTTGCAGTTTTATTACATTTTACAATAAAATTTGGTAAACTTAGGTCTGTTAAAAGTGATTGTGTCTTTAGCTTATGTGAGGTTAAGGTGAGGGGGGAATGATTTAATGGGAATCTGAGGGGTATATTTTTTACATAAAGGGTGGTGGTGTACGGAATGAACTGCCGGAGGAGGTAGTTGAGGCAGGTACTATCGCAAGGATTAAGAAATATTTAGACAGGTGCATGGACAGGGTACGTTTAGATGGATATGGGCCAAAATTGGGCAAGTGGGATTAGTGTAGATGGGGTATGTTGATCGGTGTGAGCAAGTTGAGCCAAAGGGCCTGCTTCCACACTGTATTACTCTATCACCTCAAATAAAAATACTCTGGAAATCACTGGGAGTCATCAGTCATGGAATCATACAACAAAGGCATGGTAACAGAGGGAGTAAAGGGCTTGTCTGACAGACGATTTTTTAGGCGACTGTCATAGTCGTAGCAGGTCGCTGAAAAACCGGCGACTGGACCCCCCTACGACAATGTCTACGACAAGCTACAACAACATACCACCTCCTAGTCGACGTTAAGCTATGGCAAGCTACCGACAACTGGCGACCCATTGGGACGACCACACCTACGACAACCTACAACAACACAGGCGACAACCGAATTCACCTTCATCCACCTGCGACAAGCTATGACCCAGTCGGCGACAACAGAAGACAATGCCTATCGCTACTTGACTTCTCTTGACGACGGCACCTGTCGCCGGTTAACGTAGGTAGTTGCCAATGAAACTGCGTCACCTGGCGACAACCTACGACAGCACCAACGTCAGGAGAAGTCAAGCGACACTCATTGGCGTCAAACCCACTTGCCAACTTTCGCCGAAAAATGTTGAACATTTTTTAAAGCCAGCGGTGACCAGAAAGACGCTACGACTCTTTGGGCGAATGAGGAGATTACTCACGACCATACAGGCGACACCCTGGCGACCACGACCAGCCTAGTTGCCTGTAGTCACCTAAAAAATGGCCTAAGCAAACCATGAACCATTGTCAATGTATTTCATCAATGGATCTGAGAGGGTGCAGATTCTACTGTGTATTCATTGGTAAGTGGGTGTCACATTGTGGTTTGTTTTTGGCATGGATGAGGCAAAGCTAACATTTACCCCAATAGTCCTTTCAGGTTTTCTTGCACCTCCTCCAACCTCATGTACTGTATCCGCTGGTCCACCTATGTATCGGCAAGATCAAGCGCAGGCTCGACGATCGTTTCGCTGAACACCTCTGCTCAGTCTGACGAGGCTTACCCGATCCCCCAGTTGCTAAACGCCCCCTCCCATTCTCATACTCACATATCTGTCCTGCCCTCCTCCACTGCCAGTGAGGCCAAATGTAAATTGGAGGAACAGCACCTCATATTTCGCTTGGGCAGTTTACAACCCAGTGGTATGAAATTGTTTTCTCTAACTTCATAACCCTTGCTTTCCCTCTCTCTCTCTCTGTCCCTCCCCCACACTAGTTATCCAACTAGTTGCACTGTCATCCTGATTAAATTTACTGATTGTTACTCTCTTCCCCTCAGCTACCAAATGAACCATTCTACATTTCCTTGATCATCGTCCACTTTGGTCTGTTGTTTTCATACCTTACCCTTCCTTAATCTCTAGCCTCCCTCATTCTTGACTCTCAGTCTGAAGAAGGGTCTCGATGCGAAACGTCACCCGTTCCTTCTCTCCAAAGGTGCAACCTGACCCGCTGAGTTATTCCAGCATTTTGGGTCCTTTCGCATACAGTATGTCAACACATTGAACTATAGTGCCACCTGCACCAATGTCCATTTATGGCAGGATTCACCAAAATGTTGTGTTGCACCGTTAAAACAACAATAAGTGATTATAAATCATTCAACGTGTTACCTACTTACTTACTTTTTATTACATTCAAGGTCCAGATAAAAGACAAGACATTACATAGAATGAATTATATACAAAGGCACAATAAATGACATACAAAAGCACAGTGAATTACTTACAAAAGCACAATACATGGTTTAAGATCAAGAATTGTTTTTAAAGTGTCCTTCCACGAGACAACTATATCAATGTTCCACATCTGGGATTGGTACCCTGCAGTGCTAAACCTTATGTTTGATAAGGCCAAGATGATCTCATTTTCAGAGTAAGTAATCCAGCAAATAAATTTATACATAAGATTTCTTAAGACAGTTTTTAAAGTAGTGACTCCTGCAGCCACAACATTTCACTTGCACGACACCATCTAGGTCTCTTAAGTAATATTCTCATATCATCATTTTAAGCTCCTTTAAGTCTCTGTAAGTTTGCTTTTCTATAGTTTGACCACTGATGTGCAATATAAAGTGGTGTACAATATAGCAATGTTACAAAATTTTGAGATTTAAAAATTCAAGTCTGTAATTTATCCCATCAGATAAAGCATAAAAAGAAGTTTAATTTGACACCTAATTCACTTTCATATCTCAAGTATTTAAAACGTTATGGCCATTTTCATACTCGGAAATTAGCATCTTGTTCCCTATTGATTTTCTATGGACATAACAAAAAAGCTGTGATCGCGTGCTGTCAAAACGCCATAACCTTCTTAAAAATTAAGAGAACTGAATGAAATTTTCAGTTATCATAGATTGAACCATTCTGAAACAAACATAAAATAATCTAACTTGGATGACCTGAAATTAAAGCATATAATTAGTCAGTTACCCAAGTGTAGCAAATTTCAAACTTCAATTACTAGATCTAAACATCTATCCATTTCTTAATAAATGATTAACGTTTTTAAATAGCCCAAGTGTCCAAATAACATTCATAAATAATTCACAATAAAACATGATTTTAAAATCTCATTTACATTAATTTATAGGCCAAATGGAAGGAATTTAGTGTTCAATTGCTGTAAATTAAAGTCCATTTTAAATCAGCTTTCCAGTGGGTTCCTGTGGAACGCACTGGTTTAGAACGTTCACATTGCAGTGGATTTGTGCCCTCAAATGCCCAGAAAAACACTGCGGGATATAAAGAGCCCAAAATGAGCTACTCGCTATAGAAAACTTTATATACAGGTTTCTTAAGAAGCCCCTTTTAATGTAAAAATAAGGTACATACCTTTAATTGTTTGCTTTATAAAACCCTGGGGCTGCGAGAGGTCGCGGGTTTAGAGAGTGATTTTTAAACTACTATAACTATTATACAAGGCCATAAAAACTAATAATACCTTTTGCGACGGGGTCTTTCAGCGATTTTTCATTAATGATTTACTAGGCTGAACATTTTCGATTGCAACAGCCTAGTGAAAATCGCGTTTTAAACCCGCCCCCTCAAAACAGCGCCAAAATTGCGCACACGGGCTGGGGCAGATTCTCAGCCACGCTTCAGGTAGGCTTTGCAACATACCTATATAATATGCTCTGAACAGAGACACCTTCACTGCATCTGTATACGCACGTTGCACTGAACGTGCGTAAGATAATTTTGTTAGCCCTTGATGTCTCCTCCCCTTCCTTAGCCCTCGAGCTGTCTCCTCCCATCCCCCAGCCCTCGGGCTCCTCCTCCTCCCTTTTTCCTTCCTACTCCCCGCCACCCCCTATCAGTCTGAAGAAGGGTTTCGGCCCAAAACGTTACCTATCTCCTTCGCTCCATAGATGCTGCTGCACCCGCTGAGTTTCTCCAGCATTTTTGTGTACCGTGTGTAAGAGAATGTTTGCTTGTGCATACATCATATGGCATTGCCTATAAATATCCTCATCATTTATCATTTGTTCTGTAAAAAATGTCCAAGATATTTTACCTTATTACAGACACTGATTATTAGAAGACAATTTAAAATCAGGAAATTTTAGACATTTATCCTCTTTGGTTCTATAGATCATAACAACACTCTTATCAGCATTATATTTAATATCATGTGCCACACCATACACAGAACATATAGTAAGGAGCTGTTGGAGACCAGCGCTAGATGGACTAAATACCACAAGATCATCTGCATACATAATATGGTTCACTAAAGTGTTAATTCAGGAATGTTCAATAAACTTAATATTATGCTGTCAGTTGTCTTTAATGTCAGCAAGACAAACGAGTTGTTTATTGACCAAATAAAGAAGTGGGGTGACCACCACTAACCTCAGCAATGGAGTTGATGCAGACAGCTTCAACTTCCTCGGCATCTAGTTCACCATCAACCTACACTGCTCCCTTCACACTGATGTGGTGATCGATCAAAACGCTGATGCGGAGATCAAGAAAGATCAAGAGAAAGAGCTCTTAAAGACCGCGGAAACAAGGGATATGGGGAGAAGGCAGGAACAGGGTGCTGATTGTGGATGATCAGCCATGATCCCACAGTGAAAGGCGGTGCTGGCTCTTAGGGCCGAATGGCCTACTCCTGCACTTATTGTCTATTGATGCGAATGTGGTCTAACATTGAACTAGTGTTTGGGTGATTGATAATCGGCGTGGACTCGGTGAGCGAAGGGCCTGTTTCCATGCTGTATCTCTAAACCAACTATTCATACAATTTTATCCAGTTATTCCATTATTTTACTTTAATATTCTTATGCACTATCTGCACTAAAATGTTGCACAATTCTGCTGTTTTGCACATGTTGTTGTATTGCTCCATGTGAACAAGGAATTTCATTACACTATGGTGTTTATGACAATAAAATTATCTAATCTTATATGTATATCTATATTACTAAATCTCTGATCTTGACCGCTTTTGGCCCACTGTGCTACTATTTCCGACAGAACACCACCACCTACGGCCATCATTTTTGGCCACCTCGCTCAGAGCCCCACTCCGCCTTGGTGCGGAGGACTTTTCCCATCGATGACAAATCAGAGATATTAATGTTTTTAAAACATTCACCATATTCTCTGCTGCCCCTGCTGGAGGGTGAGGGAGGGACTATAAAACCAGGAAGTGGTGTGCCTCATTCAGTCTCTGCACGATGAATGAAGCCAAGGGTCATGCCTCTCTGAGCTCTAAATAACACTGAACAAATGTCTACACAACCGTGAATACCCTTAATGTGGTTTGAAAATGAAAATATG
Organism: Leucoraja ocellata; assembly: GCA_036785375.1. Taxonomy (NCBI): domain Eukaryota; kingdom Metazoa; phylum Chordata; class Chondrichthyes; order Rajiformes; family Rajidae; genus Leucoraja; species Leucoraja ocellata. The sequence goes on from JAWMAR010005603.1 coordinate 9,354, forward strand.
GTTTGTTTGAAGTAAAAAGGCACTGCCTGCAAATGGTTGTTTGGGTGCTTTGGCTTCGTTGAAAGGCACTACTTACTGCAAATGGTGGCTTGGGAGCTTTGGCTTGAAGTTGAAAGGCACTACTTACTGAAATGGTGGCTTGGGTGCTTTGGCTTGAAGTTGAAAGTCACTACTTACTGCAAATGGTGGCTTGGGTGATTTGCTTGAAGTTGAAAGGCAATACTTACTGCAAATTGTGGCTTGGGTGCTTCGGCTTGAGGTTGAAAGGCACTAACTGCAAATGGTGGCTTGGGTGCTTTGCTTGGAGTTGAAAGGCACTAACTGCAAATGGTCGCTTGGGTATTTTGACTTGAAGTTGAAAGGCACTATTTGCTGCAAATGATGGCTTGGGTGATTTGGCTTGAAGTTGAAAGGCACTTCTTACTGCAAATGGTGGCTTGGGTGCATTGGCTTGAAGTTGAAAGGCACTAACTGCAAATGGTGCATTAAGTTGAAAGGCACTACTTACTGCAAATGGTGGCTTGGGTGCGCTGGCTTGAAGTTGAAGGGCACTAACTGCAAATGGTGGCTTGGGTTCTTTGGCTTGAAGTTGAAAGTCACTACTTACTGTAAATGGTGGCTTGGGTGCTTTGCTTGAAGTTGAAAGG